>VDFB02287098.1:0-12822 GCA_007258455.2 Sequoia sempervirens
AGTCATTTTTGGATATAACTCCAAGTACTCCAAAATAATAAAATAATAAAAGATTTTCAAAGATTATTAACGATTTAATACTGTTATTCAAAGTAGCTTCATGGTAGCATTAATTTCAGAGATAATCACCTTTTTTTATTAACACCAGCTTTAGTAATAATAAAATGTCGTTACCTTTACTCGTGAGAATGCCACATTAAGTTTACTTCATTTGGTATTTTGCATCTTTCAAGCATGGCCAATCGGTGAATATTGGAAATCGATTCTTTACCCATATATGAGGTTGTTGCCACTTTAAAAGGAGATTATGGTAGAAATAGCGTGTGGAGTTCCTCTTATGAACAACAAAACTACCTCTCATTATGAAGTAAATCTATGATGCATTATGTCCAAGTGTTCAATGAACTTTGAAACGGTTTAGTAACTTATTTGTAAACTATTTTTGATACTGAATCTTAGAGATTATTATTTATAGTCCTTTTAGATACGGGACGGGGGTTGTTCAATCTTACTATTATCGCTATTTTTAGCAGAGGGGGACTTTTTAAATGACAACAACAAAAGATGCCATTGCTAAAAAATGTAAGCCTTCTTTTGTAACTATTTTTCCTAATCATTTCTCTCTAACTGTTCTTGGTGCATTTATGTCATGCAAATGTGAACAAAGTTATTTCTCGTCATCGTTTATTAACCAATAAATTCAAGTTCAAACATGTGGCTTCTACAATACTATTTTTTTGTCCTCACCACTTGCCATGTTCAATATTCAAGTGTGGAAATACAAAGGAATGTGCGGTGGTATGATTTGGTGTGCCTAGGCCTTGGTGGTACGATGGGGGTATGCTTCATCGTCACCACGGATCGGGCAACGAGAGGTCGTTTATCAACCAAGCATCAATATATTTGAAGCCTCTGATGAGGTATTACCATTCTTAATATGGATTTTTTTATTCTCAACTATGTCAAATAATAGATAAATAATGCACTTGTTGGTGTAGTTGGTATTGATGAAGTAGGGAGGGAAGATAATCTACATAGGCCCTCTTGGTCACCACTCTCAAACGCGAATTGATTATCTTGAGGCAATTGAGGGAGTTCCCAAAATCACAAAGGGGATAAACCCTACCACATGGATGCTCTATGTCACCTCCCACGAAGTGGAAGCATGTCTTGGGGTTGACTTTGCCAAAATTTATAAGAAATCACCCCTCTACAGGTAATAATCTCTTCACTGGTAGTGTGTTCCCAAACATTTGAAACTTCATTTTAGTTTCTTTCTATGTGGTATTCATATATATAATGAGAAGAAATACACAGGAAAAATGAAATCTTGATTGAGGGGTTAAGCAAAACTGCTGCAAGATCCAAAGATTTACATTTCAATAGAGAATTTGCACAACCATTTGTAGTTCAAGTGTGGGCCTATTTGTGGAAGCAACATTGGTCCTACTGGCGAAATCCCCAATACAACGTTGTTAGATTCTTATTCACTTTTGAACGTGCTCTTCTTTTTGGCATATTTTTCCTTGTGGGTGATCACTTGGATGTGGTAACTGGGCTTCTTGTGCTTGGTTCCAGCTTCAAAGTCTTTGTTTTGTATTTGCTTTCTTCAATGACTTGTAATGTGCCTTTTGTGCTCCTACTGGTGGTCGGTGTCTTGATGACTATGGTGGACCTTTGGGCTGGGTCTTTGGATTTCTTCATTGGGTTCCCTATGACATTTTTGTTAGCTAGTGGGGGGGCGGCTGGTAGAAGTTCCTCACGAAGTTCTCTTGGGTTCCCTTGTGGGCTTTTGAGTTCCTTACGCTTTGATCTTTTGAAGTGTCTCCTTGAAGGAGGTGGAGTGGCTGAGTTTAATGGGTCATTTGTGAGTGATTTTTTCTCTTTAGACTCCTTTCTATTCTTGCGCTCTTCCTGGGGCAGCATTGTTTCACCTATGAATCTGTTGGAGGTCGTTGTGTTGGTGTTAATGGTTATCTCTTGGGCTGGGTTACTGGATGTCTTCCCTGTGTTGCTTGTTGCTTCTCCCCGCTTGTTGTCCCTTCTTTTGGGCACTATGCTTTGTTTCCCTCAAGCCTTGCTTATGGCTATTTATGACCCGCTTTGGGACTCTAGGTTTTTGGGGGTTTAATGGATTTTCATGCTCTATGCTTCTTTGCTCAATCTCAGTGTTTTGTTCTCCTCGGGTGGTGCCTCGGGCTGCTTTGTTTTTGTTTCAATTGGTTTCAAGTTTTGCTGCCTTTGGTCTGGGCCTGCATGTGTGGGATGGCAGCTTCTTTGGCTTGTTCCTCTCGCCAGGTTCCTCACCAAGAGGCTTCTGTGGCTCTTGGTTTACAAGTGGGTGGCTTGTGCTCTTTGATTCAAGTGGAGCTTGTTTTGGAAGCTTTGGTGGATATGCCTAACTTGGTTCTACATGGCTGGCCAGTTTTGAGGCCCTCTTTGAAGGATTGAAGGATTGTCGATTCCGCTTGTGATAAGATTGCAAATAGCCCTCAAGGGTGTTGTGATAGTTATTGAAGTTATGGTGGACTCTTTGGCGAGACAATTTTCAAAATTCTTGTTGAAGGCTCGAAGTTTTTTGTTGCTTTCGGTTGCTAAGAGTTTTGTCTCTACTGGAGTGTGTGTTTTCTTCTTAGCTCTTCAGATGGTGTCTCCTATTGAGGTGGATTCCTCTCCTTTTGAGGTGGAGACCTCTCCTATGGAGGTGGAGATGGGTTATGAGGGTTTCGTAGGTTGCTCATGCTTCTTCTGCTGGTCTTCTCCCTTACTGCTCCAATTGAGGTGGAGACCTTTACTATTGAGGTGGAGTCTGGGTTTGTTGGGGAGCCTTTGTAGTAGTGGATTGGTAACTCTCAATAATTTCTCCTATAGAGGTGGAGAGGAAAATTGGGTATTGGAGAGGAAAAGTTATGGCTTTGAAATTTGGTTTTCTGAGAAACAATTTTATTGCTAGTTGGCTCTTCCAAAGAGTGTGGATGGTCTCAAAATTTCTAAAAATGCTAATCTTATGGTGGTTTGGATTTGGGTTGTCTTGCATACCCATGGAGAGGCTACTGTTACCATTGAAGTTGGTCATGATTGGAGGGAGTTTGTCTCTTAGATTGGTGTCTATGGGGATTTGTTAGCTAATGCCAATTATTGGCATGGTTCATGTTATGTTTCTTGATGGCTGCCCTACTCTTTTTATCATTTTGCTTTTATATACCAGATTGCTATTTCCAAATAGCTTTGTTATGGTTTTAGACTAGCTGGTATATGGTGGACCTGATAAATGGTCTTCGTGATTTTACGAACTCTAGGAGTAATCTCTTGTTTTTTATTACATTTAGTGGTTCTTTGGTTATAGATCTATTTTTTGGCCTACGTGCCACCTTGGACATGTTGTTTTTAATGGTGGCTGCGGAAAAAGGCTTTTATCCAATTCTATTTTCTTTTTTTCATTTTTTGACGTGTTCATGACGCGTTCGCAAAACATTGCACCGAATGCATCACTTTGTAAATGCAAGCTACCGTATGGGCACCTTTGTAAAATGATCATGGTCTAAAAGATAAGCAACCACTTCCCTAATTCATGCCTCTCCTAGTCTTACTGATCTTTATTTGTGAGTAGATAAATGTCATGTTGTTCATTCCTTCAAATCTTTCAATGTGTGACAATAGAATGGACTTTGTTTTTATCCATAAGTTTAGTGGCAATCTAATGAGCTTAAATTTTTTATAAATACATTAGACTAAATGTATGTTCATTGAGTGTTCCTTCAAATGTAGTGTCAATCAGATGAAGTTCTTGGTGCTTGAATATAATAACCCATGTGAATTAAAAGCATTTTTTTTATAGTAATAGGAATGTGGTATGATACAAATCATTTTGTATTCTTGTATTTGAATTAGGATTTGATTGCAGGAAGAATTATTCAAGAAATTTGTTTAGATACGTGAATATATTGACTTTCAAGAACAATCAAGAAAGGATTAAAAGTGACTAACTATTTTAAGCCCTTCCATTTTGTGCTCTAGAAAGATAACATAGTTTCAAACTTCCACCAATGAAGATGCATTTTCCTTGTGATTGTTATTCTATTGAAACATATTGATGTTATTCTTATAGTGCTTAATGTCGAGATATCGTATCCTTCAAAAAAGATTTTTACAATGGCATGGCTGGTAAAATTTTAATATCCTATGATTACGAGTCTATTTTAGTTGGGATATGATTGAAGAAAATGTGTACAACAAGATTAACTCACTCAAAACTTTGTTGGTGAGGAGAAAAAATGTCAAATCTATATATTCAATGACATTTTAGAGGGTTACTTGAATAGTATTGGTGATTAACCCAAAGTAAGTGGTTTTACAACGCATTATTTATACATCATTTGCTTTTATTTCTCTCTTGGAACGAGCCATCTTGAAGAGGTTTGGTCAAGAATTCACATTTCAACATGATCTATACGCATTCACTCCATAATTATCCAATATTTAAATGCCTTCCATTGTAATTGAAGAGGTTTGGTCAAGACTTCATGATGGGAGATATGAAATACTTTCATTTAAATATTTTTATGTTTAAAAAGACTTGTTATTGTTAATTGACATGACTGGCGGTAGACAATAGATTAACATATTGCTTATTTTACCTTATGTTTAGCTAAATTAGTGAATATATTGGAAGTGATAGCTTATGTTAAATGCATCACTTTATGATGATTTTGGATGAGATAATTATGTTACGTTGATCTTTATTACCATGATTGTTGTCCTTTTCTTAAGGGTTTTTAACAGTGTATCTTAAAGATTGATGATATGGTAAAAAATTTTGTTTAATCATGTGGAATAACTACACCATAGATGGGCCCTGCTGGATGATGAGTCACTCAAAGTCTGAATCGACTTCCTTATAGTCCGTTGTGGAACTTTTACTTCCAACACCAATCTGGTATAGTTCTAGCAGTCAACTTCAGTTCTATTTTTAGTTTCATTTTGTAATCTGTAGATGGTCGCCTTAAGTTTTGGTAGTTAACGCCATGTTAGAAGTTAATAAGGATATTTTATAAATATCCACATTTCGGTCTTAGTTAGGAGTTAGATAATTTGCAATCAGAATTTTTGTAATCACAAGCAATACTTTGTTTTATGCTTCTCCCTTACTTGCTTTGGACCATGTCCTCATGGTTCTTCATCCAGAACTATGGTGTTTTCTTTTTATTTTTTCATTGCCTCCATCCAAATGCAGCAGTCAAATACACCTTCCCTGTATTGCCTTGGTAATATGGTATTAAGTGCATAGCCATGGTTTTGTCTCAGTTTCTCAAACCATGACCTCATTACTCCAACTGGTATATTTGTCATTTCCTTTAGCTTTGGTGCTAGCATAATAATGATCGGCATTATGAATCTCATGCCTACCTAGAATTCTTTATGCTATTGGATTGAAGTGATGACATGCCAGAATCTGACTAAACTCCAACTGATATTATTTGGGCTTATTGGTTCCCTTCTTCTGATTGTTTCTAGAATGAGCCGGTACCTTTCCTCATAGGACCACAATGCTAAAGGAGGGAGTGTTGCTTCAATATTCTAGAACACTGCAATACTATCAAACAAATTTGAGACATAGAGTGGATTAACTTGATTTAGCCTGACCACTGATCTTACAACTTTGATATATATTTCAGCATGAGGCATCTCGGGTCTCATTGGTAACCCATATTTTCTTTAAGCCTCTTTGTACTTATCCATTCTATTTGACCAATCCACCTGATTTTGCATTAAAGAAACAAATGATCTAATGTTAAGCTCACCAACATAAATATTCAACATTGAGTTATCATTGTCTCCCATTAAAAATCCATGTTGGTAAAACGCACACATTAAATCCTGAATGTCAGGGTGGCTATTAAAGTAATCTTTAAGGAAATCATGATCCTCATGGTAATCCAGGGTCTTTCCCAAGACTAACTGATTTAGTTTCCATTCTAAAAACTTCTCTCTGAGAAACAAGGAATACATTCCAGCTGGTCTTCTCATGGAAAGCATGGCATAACTAATTTCTGCCACTTGCTCAAGTCTTCTCTCAATCTCATTCTTTTCTTTTTCTAAAATATGTATTTGCTCTTTTAATATTTTGTTTTCTTACTTATATTTCAAAGTCACTAATGAGAGGTATCTAGGCTGAATTGGAGTAGGTTGCACTCAAGGAGTGGGAGGAATATAAGGGATAATGGAAGGCAAAGCAAGGTTGTGTGGAGGAGCAGTGGAAGTAGAGGCTTCTTATGCATAGAACCACATGGATTGTTGTTTTAATTCTTCTTCTTTCCGTTGCAACTCTTCTTTTAGTTTTGAAATTTCTCGAGCACTTACTAGTGCTTGCACACTGGCTTGCTGTAGGGCATCCTCTATTTTATTTAACTATTCTCTAAACCTTGCGTAATTTTGTTCAAATTGCTTTTTCATTTCTTGATTTTTGCTAACAAACTGTTGCATTTCTTCTTCCTTTCTTCTTAATTTCTCCTCAAGGAATTGCATATTTCTCCTTTCTTGTTCTAATTCAGCCTCCAAACGAGACAATTTCATTGTCCTTAGGAATTATTTAGTCTCTAATTCCTCTTTATTTAATTCTTCATGGGGTCCTTTGTCTTCAATTAAAGGATTTTCCCCTTTCCTCTTCTCATATTGTGGGGAAGGTGTAGGGGATTTCATAGTCTCTTCTTGTTCAAACTCTTCAGAGGCCTCTTGCTCTTCAGATTGTGTGACAAACTCTTCAACAGAGTCGTGGACTTCAAAAATAGGGTTGTCTTCAGGAGTCGACATTGGGCCTTTAGGGGGACTTTGAGGTCTCTTAGGAGATTGTACAGGGGTACAAATATCTTCATGCTCAGGAGATTTAATAGGGCTTCTGAAAACAGGGGTTTGAACTAAAGGTGTCTTTTCAAGGGTGGACAGTATGGTCTCAACATGGCTAGGGCTTTCTTCATGTACTTCTTGCTTCCTCTTTTTAGAACTGGTACAAACTACCCTAGATAATTCTTTTTATTTTCTCTTCCCCTTTTTCTTAGAAGACTCCCCTTTCTCAATTCTTGAATTTTTAGCCGCGGGTCCCCTTGTAGGTTTCCCTTTTGGATTTTCTACAGGTGCAAACAAGAATTCTAACCAACCCTATTTCCTAGATTCTTTCTTTAGAAAATGGTGTTTAATTATTAATTGTATTAATCCCTGGTACTTTATAGAAGATTCCCCCCTAGCTTTTACTCTCAAAATCATGGAAGAAATTTGCTGAAACAAGAACACTGACAAATTTATCCTAGTTGAAGGTTTTGTTTGACCATACCTCAAATGTATTAATAGGCACATCCCTGGACCCAATATCATACCATATTTTTCTTTGCAGGTGAAGAACTTCATGATCGATGTTGCACCAGTTCTCCAAGGCCTGTCCAAACTATTACGAGCAATGTTATGGAAGTCCCCTTTATGCATCTAAATTTATGGCCTTCTTTTTGGTTCGTGATGAAATGGAGCCACTAATTTCTCAAATTTAACCCAGCCTTTGTTAATCGGGCTCAACCGGGATTATTTGAAATTTCTACTTATACTCTCTCAAGGACTTCAATTCTTATTCCTCCTTACCTGTGATATTCTTACATTTTGAAATTTCTACAAATTTCTTTCAACCATTGGCCGGAAACCTTCATAACGCATTACAAAGTTCAACCACCTAGCTTCTAGCAATCTTCTAGTATTTGAATCCGCATTGAAGTTGTTCAGCATTTGTTTGTTCCCCATCTTCCGCCAACACGGCGTACTTCTACAATGGCGATAATCGGGCGATCTAATTGGCGCATCAATGATTTCTAAAAAATGGGAATGACTTTTCTTGATTTGAGAGTAGCCAATTTTAAAAATGACATGACATGCCATTAATCTCCCCGCGATTTATTTCCTTTTTACTACTCGATGATCCACATGCTACAACATGAAGCTGGTAATTCACTCATAGTTGACGACACGCTCATTACACATGCCAATCTATACTTGGGAGGATTTTTGAAAAGACAAACAAATCATGAAAAGATCTATTATCATTGATTGACATCATCCATGTCACATCATTCCTTATATCAACTATCCATTGCTTTTTAAAATGATTAAAAGTTGATTTATTACTATCATTAATTAACATTATGGCGGAGATGTCTAGATTCATAAATATTTACCTATTTTAAATTAGTCTAACTACCTTAGAAAATAAAATTAAAAAATAATATTCACATTAACTATGCACCTTAATTTATTTCAAGCCTTTGGGATCTTCAGGAGCCTTTAGGAGTTCATTAGGATTCTTTAGGAGCTCTCTGGAGCTTGGAGTTTCAGGAGTCTTTAGGAGCTTTTCAGGAGCTATTGAGCAAAATGGAGTCTTCAGAGTCTTCAATCTTCATGATTTTTAAGGGCCTTCAAAAGCTTTGAGGAGCTCTTTAGGAGCCTTAAGGAGCTTTCAGAAGTTAATTTAGATAGACCACCATTTCTGGTTTTCAATCATCTTTTTAAATTTTTTTTTTCCTGAAAGTAAATCGCCATTTGTTGGTTTTCAATTTACTTCCTTTTTCCAAGGTAAACCACTAATTTCTAGTTTTCAATCTACCTTGTTTATTCCTGCCTTCTTCAAAGGTTCAAAGATCTTCTCTTATGGAAGAGATGTCTTCCATGAGAAAATGTTCAATTCTGTGTTGTACTTCATCCATAAATTCCTCCTTTGTTGCTGGCTTATGGTAAGTTTTTAGTTGATGACCATTGACTAACATGACTCTTTTCTCTCCATCAATTGGAACCAATTGGACAACTCCATTTTAAAACACTTGTTGTATCTCATAGGGTCCTAGCCATCTGGTATGGAACTTCCCTTTAAACTCTTCAAATATGGAGTCAAATAATAGTGCCCAATCTCCCTCTCTGAATTGTCTAGACACAATATGTTTATCGTGCCATTCCTTCCTTTGCTTTTGAATCACTTTTGTACGTTGATGTGCCTCCATTCTCATTTCATCAAGTCTATTAAGTTGCAAAATTCTACTTTTCTCTACTTCTGGTAGATCAATCCCAACTTCTACTACCGTCTTCAATATTTTCAAATCAAATTCTATTGGCATGACTGGTTTCTTTCCATACACAAGTTCATATGGGGAAAACCTAGTCGTTGTTTTCCATGTGGTGTTATAGGCCCAAATTGCTTCATCTAGCCTATCTACCTAATCTATTTTCCTCAAAGAAACTATTTTTGTTAGAATATTCTCTAACTCTCTATTTGTGACCTCCACTTGTCCATTCACTTGTGGGTGATGAGGATAAATTATTTTGAGTTATTTGGTATCTTTGCAAAAATGCTTCCATCATTGCTGCCACAAATTGTGGTCCCTAATATGAAACAATCTCTCTGGGTGCACCAAATCTTTGGAGAATTTTCTTGTACAAAAGTCTACAAATTTATCTTCTTTTGCTACTGGTAATGCCTTCACCTCAGCCTATTTTGTTGTGTAATCGGTACAAACAAGGATGTATCGCTGCCCTCTTGAAGGTGGATCCACTGACCCCACAAAATTGATTCCCCACTTTTCAAATGGTTCGAGAGCTATTTGTGGCTGAAATGACATCTCCATGGTTGGTGTGGGCCTTCCCATTCTTTGACACTCATCATAGTGTTTGACAAAGAATGGAACATCCTTTGTCATTGTTGGCCAAAAGTAGCCAACTCCTAAGATTTTGTGAACTTTTCTCACAACTAAATAGTGTCCTCCTTCAGGTTCATGATGGCAGACATGTACTACATCATAAACTTCTAACTCTGTTACACATTTGCGTAAAACATGGTTAGGGCATAATTTAAATAGAAGACCATTAATCCATTGAAATCTAGAACTTTCATGGATTAACCTCTTTTTTTCTTATGACTGAATTGACTTGGACATTTTCCTATAACAAGGTAATTTTCCAAATCAGCAAACCATGGTGGATGAATTGATATAGCAAATAAGTGTTCGTCTAGGAATGTATCATCCATCGGTTCTTGGTTATCCTACAAAACAATTCTAGAAAGTCAGCAACAACATTGTCTTTTATAGGCTTATCAATGATAGTTACATCAAATTATTGCAATAAAAGTAACCATTTGATAATGCGTCCACCTACTACAACTTTATTCATTAGATATTTGATTGCAACATGGTCTGTATGTACGTAGATTTTATAGCTTGTAATATAATACCTGAATTTATTTATTGCATATACTACATACGGCTAAAAATTCCTTTTCTGTTGTTGTGTAGTTTCTTTCAACAATATTTAAGTTTTTTCTAACATAGTAAATTGCATGCATGGCATCATTGTCATCTTTTTGTCCTAATACTGCTCCAATAGCCAAATTAGATGCATCTGCATGAATGTGAAAAGGCTCTCCCCAAACTGGTCCTTTGATAATGGGAGAAGTTGTTAGGGCTATCTTATTGTTTCAAAGGATTTCTGACAATCCTTAGTCCATACAAATTCCTCTTCTTTCTTGAGCAGGGTAAACAGTGGTGATGCAATTTTACTAAATCCTTCTATAAATCTTCTGTAATACCCTGCATGCCCAAGAAAAATTCGTACTCCAGTTTAGTTTTTAGGGATTTCAATGTTTTGTATGATCTCAACTTTCTTGGGATCAACCTTTATCCCCTCTTTTGAGATGTGATGTCCTAGAACAATTCCCTCTGTCATCATAATGGAAATTTTTTCATGATTGAGTGATAAAATATGATCTTTACAACATTGTAAAACCTTTTTTAAGTTTTGTAATTCTTCATCAAATGTTTTAGCATGGACTATAAATTCATCCATATAGATATCTGCATAGGAAGTGGTGTAATATGCAAATATTGCAAGTACTTCTCTTTGGAATGTTGCTGGCACATTGCATAGTCCAAATGGTAAGATTGTATATGTGTACGTACCCCAAGGACAAGTAAAGGTAGTTTTGTCTTGATCTTCAGGGGCCACTTGGATTTGGTTATATCCACTAAAGCCATCAAGAAATGAGAAATAGTTGTTGCCTGCTAGGTTGTCTAGTACTTGGTCAATAAATGGCAATGGGAAATGGTATTTTTTCATGGCCTTATTCAATTCTCTATAGTTTATGTAGACTCGCCATTTACCATTCTTTTTGGGGCTATAACCAGTGGAGAAACCCACTGACTATCAGATATTGGGTAAATGAATCCTACATTAAGCAGCTTCTCAATTTCCTTTTTAACAATGTCACGAAGAACAGGATTAATACGCCTTTGTCCTTGTCTTATTGGTATGACATCTTCTATGTAGATGTGATGAGTACATATTGAAGGATGGATGCCTCTCATATCCGTATATTCCCAAACAAATGCTTCACTGTGTTTTTCTAAAGTTTCCTTCAATTTTTCCTCTTGCGTTGGGGATAAGGATGAATTGATATTGAGAGGTTTATCTCCAGCTACTATAATCTATTTTGTGTCTTTTGTGGAATCTATTGATTTCTCAACAAGAGTATTTAGAGGACAACAATGTTGTCCATGTAATGTTGTTTGACATTTTTCTTGTTCATTTTCTGAAGTTAACTCTTGTTCTTCACATTCTTGAATATGTTCACTTATAGTTACCATGGCTAATTCTACAATACCATTACCTTCTAATTATAAATCTTCATCCACCCAAAGTTGAGTGTCTATCTAAATTGATGGTTGTGTAGGTGGATAGAGTGACAATTCTTTTTTTTTTGTCCATTTGATATTATCATGCTTCCTGATCTACAGTCAATTAAGGCTGCAACAATAGCTAACCATGGTTTGCCTAATATGATTGGATATCCAGAATCTTTCCTTCTAGCTTTGAGAACCAAAAAGTCAACTGGGTAATCCCATGTATCAATTGTGACCATGATCTCTTCTATAATACCCTTTGGTTTTGTAGTGGATTGGTTAGCCAACTGTAAAACAGTTGTTGTTGGCTAGATTGTTGTCATCCCTAGCATTTCAACTGTATCAGATGTAATGTCATTTATGGAAGCTCCTAAATCAATTAGGACATTTGGTATTTCAATTCCATTGATACTCAATATTATTACAGGGCTACTAGGATCATTATATTTCTATGGAAGTAGTCTTTCTGATAACACATCAGTAAATTTAGTCCCTACTTGAATTGTTGAAGCCATTTTCTTTTTCCTTGGAATTTTCATACAAAGGGATTTAACTAACTGATTGATATCTGGTATATCTTTGATTGCCTGTAACAAGGGTATCTCAATGTTAATCTTTTTCAATTCTCTAAGAAGTTGAGAATCAACTACATTCATGTAATTGGGGGAAGATGTTTCTAGAGTGATTTTCTTGTCCTTCAATCTCTTAGGATAGGGAGCTTGGTTGACAGTTTGTTTTCCATCCAAATTTTGTTCTTCATTTGTATTTTCATTTTCTTCCCCTCTTTCTAGAATTTTCTCAATTGGTGCAGTTTTCACATTTTGACTTTGCAACTCTATGTCATTAACATCTATAACATTTACATTAGGGTTGTTTGTATCAGTACGTGTGTTTTTTGGATTGGAAATCGGTTGAGCTAGAATTTGGGGTTGATTCACCTAATCATTGGGAGCATTGGGTGCATTAAGGGCTGGAGGCATTTGTCCCTAGGGGCGTTTTTGTCCCTAATTTTTCCATGGTTGGAATTGGTTTTGATTCTGTTGCCATGAGGATTGATTTTCTTTCCACTGTGGTTGCTGGTTAGCCTGCCACTAGGATTGGTTCCATTGGGGAGTCATCCATT
>VDFB02287099.1:0-47365 GCA_007258455.2 Sequoia sempervirens
CTTTGCTACTCTACTAATTCTCAATTGTGATCGTTGTAGGTTTAAGGTAAAAATATTATTTTGACCCTCATCCTTATATTCACCCTTACCACAATTTTACACCCCTAATCACCAATTTTGCTCCTATTTTGAAATTTCTATGCTATTTTCCTCCTTTGTCCATTTTCCCATCCATTTAATCTTTTGAAAACTCATCCACACTCTTTTTTTCCCACTTGATCTCTCAAGGGGGCATCATCCTACCATCATAATTCTTCCTTTTTTTTACTAGATGGGGCATGTTTCCACCCTTTCTCATCCAAAAATACTATTTTATTTTTGTTTGAATTATAATTATTTTAACACCATTTCAAAGAGGGGAAAAATTTAGATACCTCAAATTAACACATCATCATTTTAACTCATAAGTTGTCATTTTCTCTATAATTGATTGAATAAATTTTTATTTCTTTGATTAATTATCTATTTTTTACCCCCTTAATAATTAAATAATATTTTATTATTTAATTAATAAAATCACTATTCATCACTATTAACCCAACCCTATTTCTAACACTAATTATCCTACCACCCCTTCTATAATTCAACCTCATCCAATAATTAAATAAATTCCAATATTCATTTACTTGTCATCTTTTGTGCAATTTTCATTAGCCAACTAAACTAAATAAAAAAATATCCCTTAATCATTTGCCTAATAATGATTAATCACAACATTATGTGTTAAGTCCTAATTTGGTACACATGCCATTCAACATGTACACTTAGATTACTTGGGAGCATCAGAAAAGGTCTTCATATCCTTCCAAAAAGTTACTTTTTAATCTCCATCATCCACTTCCTCCAAGGCGAATCTCCACCCTTGATTCCCCGTAAATCTTGGAAGCCCCTTTGAAAACCTCTCTAGAAATTCCACTTGAAGGCTTCTCATCCCTCCAACTATCTCAAACAATGAAATCCTTTGATCTCTCTATGGACAAAGATTTTGGCACCCTGAGACTCCCTAACACTTCTATGGTTTTTCACCTAAAAGGAGAGAGATGGGCCAAAATAGGTTATGCCACTAAAAACTAATGCAAATATGGATGAAATATTCCTAAATGCAATAAAATGATAAAGGAAACGAATTATTAATGCAAAATCTAAGAAATGCAAGTTGTTTGAAAACACGGTGGTGTATGCAAAATAACCTAAGAATGCAAACAAACTATAACAGAAATGAAAGAGACTGGAGAGGTGCACCTGGAAATTGGAATGTGATGCAAAGAGGCTCTGGAATCCTATATAATTTTCTGTTGAGGCCAACTAGGATACTTATGCCAAGCTGGGCGATTTAGTTCTATTTCGGGGAGATTCTATCGAAACAAGTTTCAGCCAAATGGGTATCTAGAAATGCAAAAATCACTTTTCAGGCCTAGCAATGGGACTAATTCACCACTGATGGCAACTTAGTCCACCTTCAGCTTTTGGGAATTTTGGGACAAGAATTTTTAGCTCTCGTTCTGCACTTCTCTTCTTGATGGGTGTCTAATTCTGAATCTACAGAAATCAGGTTGTAAGAGGTCTCCAAGCTTCACTTAGGGATTTTGTTGGCTTGAATGACTTTGATGGAATGAAAACACTTTTTAACACCTTTCTCTTTGAAAAATCTACATATAAAACCTGCAAAACACACATGCAAAGAGGGGGAAAAGGGTTAAAGTTAGTGAATAGGGGTTTGCCTTGGTCAAACCCCGATTTGGTAATCAAACCCTTGAAAATGAAATGAAATAGAAAGAGAATGATGAATGAAAAACATGCAATGCTACAACTCACCAAACCCTTGATGTAGAAATCTGAAAATATGCAAGTAGATGCTCCAATGAAGACTTGATAATGCTTAGAATGCTTGAGAATTATGAATGTATATATGCTAATGTATGAATGAATGTATTAGATGAATGGGGGTGAAAATGAGAGGAAAACCTTTTATTTATACTTGATTTTACAAAATTTCCTGAAAATCACACATCATAGGCCAACCTTAAGGTTAAGAGAATAATATCCCATCAAAAATTTAAAATAATTTTTTATTTTTGTGCCTAGTGAGACTAAATCACCCCAAGTGGCGACTTGGTCCCTCCAGGGAAATTTTACTGGGTGTCGGGAATTAAAGTGTATTTAATGATGTTTAATGGGATTATTCTCCAAAACACACTTAAGTAAGGTCGAAAAGTGCATTAAGGGGTCATTTAAACATAAGAAAGGGTCAAATTATTGATGACAAGCCTAGAAAAGCGTGAGAGTTTGTTACAACTCTTTACAACACTTTGAAATAATGCTTGGTAAGTGATAAAAAGAGGTTATTTAAGTGAATTATAATGAAAAGGTCCTAGAAAAGTGTGAAAGTGGGTTACAACACTTCACAACATTTTTACAAGACATCATAGAATTCTTAATGATTCTTAAGGACCCAAGACCTAATGTGAATATGTTGACCACATTACAACATTAAATCAAGCCAAAATCAAGCCAAAATCACCAAGAGGTCTTGAACATGAGAAATAGTAGAAGGGTTACTTTTTTCGCGTCCACACTCTCTAATCCATCTTAACCCTCCATTAATCATCCCAAAAATATATAAATTGAGGCCTCCATAAGTGACTTGACATCCAACTCTTGAATTTATTGTTATGTTGATAGTGTGAGCACTTGACATGCTACTCTATCCAACATTGATCCTTGGACACACCCACTATGTACTTAGTACATCAAGGAGACTTGGGTGATGGTATTTTATAATGCTTTTTCATTATGTTTTGTTTCCTTTTTTCTTAACTTAAGTGTTTCGTATTTGTGAGTTGAATTGGTTAATTTATTGTTTTAATTGGATAATGTATGCTCACATTTATATGTACATAATTAGTATAGCTAGTAGAAGAGTCCTCAATTTTTTTAGAGCACCACATGATTTAATTTATTGATTTTTAATTCGTTTCTCCTCCATGTAAATTCCTTGTAGTCATGCACCATATAACCATTTAGAGCACCTATAGCCAATCCTTATGCCCTAGATATGCCTTTATCCCAATGTGATTATTTTTTATTCATTCCTCTAACAAGTGGTTCATCATCTTGTTCAAATATTATAGGGAAATCATCAACTAAGCATTTATCCCATGTTTTACATATACTGTAAAGCAGCTTACTATTCTTCCAAGGGTTTTCTAAAATTCTACCCCATTGTGGTGGCTTATTTTATACCTTATATAATTGAAAATTAATTTCTTAGGTGTCCTTCATTGCCAAAATAGGTACACCAAATATTATTCCTTCTTAGTGAGGGGGAGGACCTCTTTTCTCCCACTCTTTGTTGGAATCTCCTATTATGTTTTTTTATTTTTCTAATTCTAACTTTAATTTTTCCACTTTTTAACTTTCATTGAATTATTCTCTCCAACATTGAGATTCTATTTTGGTCATTGGCTCCACTCTTCATTATAAGTAGTAAATTATTTTCCATCTATCGTTACTCTAATTTTTGGTTTCTAACCACATGTAAACCATTCTATTATCTATTTCTTAGATAGTGTTTCTAATTTTTGGACTACACTTTTCAATCTATGATCATATTATTTCACTATATCTATCTTCTCTTGTATCATGTCCCTCATTTTATTGGCACTTTCTATAGGAGAATCGGGAGAACAATTTTTTTCCCAAAATAATTCCATTTCTTGTTATATTTTGGGCATAATTTAATATACCATTTGATTGTTGCATATCTTAATGTCTTTGTAAATTCATATAGTCTAGTCCAACCTCATTTATAATAGCTCTATTCCAATTATATTCCTAGATTTAAATATATTCTCACTTACATATTTGATGTATTTACCATTGAACACGTGGATTTTAATCACATTTTCAACCATTCTTATAGGTTTGAAAGGTGTATTTGATTTACCTCTTTAATATTTATGGTTTTTCTTTCCACCTGAATGATTTTTTTTCTTGGCTCTCTTTATCTTCTCCTCGTATCTTCTTTGCTTGGTTTTACTCTATTGTTTCTCTAGTCTTTCTCTTTTTCCTTTGTCTCTAGGAAATTGAATTTAAAAGTCTTTGTTGCCTAATATCTAGATTCAAAATTTTGTACATACTCTTTTCTTGCTCCCACTCTCTTCATGCAAGTCCATTATTTCTAGTCTAACCATGGATTCAATAATTATTTCTTCTTTGTAAACCATTTTTGTCTTATTTGGCATGAGGGTTGATTCTTGGTATGGGGGTTTCACCTCTTCAAGGTGTCTTTTCATCTTTAGGGATATAAATTTGGGTAATTTATCATTTGTTACTGACATATATTTTTTTGATACATGATTCTTCCATCCTTCTTGTAAGGTTTATATTGTATCCATAGCTAACTCCTTGCACATTTCCCTTATATCATCTTCTTCCAAATTGTTTTATTTATCTTGAGATTTTAACCTTCTCAACATCCATTTTAATGAATGTACATTTCCACTTACTACTTTTTCTAAGCAGTCTTTGCTCAAATTCAAAGATTTAACTTTTGAAATTAGAGTTAGCAAACCCTGGAATCCTTTATTAATTATGACCCTTAGTTAAAAAAAATCTAGTTCAAAATATTGTCCTTGAGTAAAAATTCTAATAGCAAAGCACCCTTGCTTCTATGCTTCAACCTAGCACTACTAATTATAAACCCTTTCCTAATTGAATCTATAAATTCATCAAATTCCTTTATTTTATATGTTAATTTGGTCATATTTTATTCCACTTTTCTTATGTGGATTTTTTTTAAATAAAATGAGGGTGAAATTTTTTATTGAGAATAAGCATAAAATTATAGCAGAAGGGACAAAAAGCCCTAACACAACATCTAAGAAAATCCAAATTGGGCCCTAAGGAGAAATCACAAGTATCTAAAAGGCCCCCACACCATTCATCCTCCCAGCACCAATGAGCACACAACCAAACTACCTCAACACATCTAGCCTTTCTAATCCTCATGAATAAATTGTTCAAGTTTTTGGTGTTTATGTTGATCAAGTTGACCCCAACTCCAAACAGACTACACTCCCATCTCATTAGAAGCCCATTTGGCCATAAAATTTTCCACTTTTTTCCATTCCCTAAGAATATGCACAAAGGAAATAGAGTCAAAATTGGAGGCCAGGTTGAGAATTTGTCTAGCTAACATGCCTAACCTCCATGAAGAATTCTTGAAATCTTGTTTGTTTAGTAGAGAAACAAGAATCATTGAATCCATCTCACAAATCACCTTCCTCCACCCCAACTCACAAGCTTTCTCCAAAGTGCGGAGAATTTCCAAAGCCTCCATTTGATTATTGGAATATACTCCCATATAAATGGAGAAGATAAACTTAACACAACACTTACTATCCTGTCTCACACCACCAATACTTGTAGCACCAGGATTACCATGAGCAGACCCATCTATGTTAATTTTAAAAAATCTAATGGAGGTGGGCTCCACTTGCCCACCTGATTCACCTTCTTGAACCCCTTCATCCTAGAACCAAGCAGAGACTAGACTGTTGAGGTTCTAAAAAGCCCCAAAAGAGAAAAGAAACTAGAATCATTTAAGGACAAAGGCTCCCTTAGGTCAAACTTAGCCTCGATAGTTTCCTTCAACATACTTTTAACCTTGAGCCAAATCTAGAGGGAAACCTGCTTGCGATCCTAAAAAATTTGCCTATTTCTCTCCAACCAAATCTGCCAGATAATTAAAGGACCTGAATTCCAAGCCGCTACTAGGAAAGAAGTAGAAATTGGAGGGTCCAAATTCACCCAAAGATCATGCAAGGATGAAAAATGAACAAGAGGTCACTTCCATAAATTCCACCACATCCTCCAAATTTCAGATGAGAATGGACATTAAAAGAAGAGGTGACTAGAGTTTTCCTCATTATTTCCACACAAAAAGCATAGAAAGGGGCTAAAAAATCCCCTTCTCTTGATATTCTCCCAAGTGGGGAATTTATTAAGACTCAAAAGCCACACGAACAAATTACACTTGGGCCATCCATTCTTATTCCAATTTTTTTCCACTAGGGACTCTCCTCCAAATCCCCATGTTTCCCACATAGACCAACATAACCATGAGACATTGTGTTCTTCCCCTTAGGATCATTACCCTAGGTCAGCACATCCCTCCCCTCCAAAGAACATCATGGGTGTTCTATAAGGAGTGTAGCCAAAGAACTTCTCGCCTCCATGAAACCCCCACTAGGCCAAGTAGCAGGGTGTCTCCACTGATACACCGAGGTCCCCACAAGGGACGCGATCTTAAAGTTGTTAACATTAGACCATCTAGCTGCCACAAAATTTTTGCTTAAAGCATAAAGATGAGGGTGAAACAAAAGGATGGGCGGGTTACCATCCCAAGAATCAGACCAAAAGTGAGTAGAATTTCCTTTATTAATAATCCAAAAGAGACTCGCCTTAATAAGTGTGGACCCTCTTTTTAAAGTATTCCAAATCATGGAGCCTTTTCAAATTAATTCCATCCATGGAATTTCCTCATCAACCACACCACCTAGATATTTCTAATTCAAAATACGAACCCATGGCTGATCAGAAAGAGTACACCATCTCCAGAATAATTCAGCTACAATAATCAGGCAATTATGCTCGGACTTCCTAAGACCCAAACCACCACACTCCTTGGGTTTACACACCTAGTCCCAACTCACCGAGCTCCACTTTTGATGATCCAAATTTTTGGCCCATAAGAATTTTTTAGAAAAGGAGTCAAATTCTTTGAGAAATCCCTTGGGAGTTGACAAAGCCATGAATTTGTAAAGAGGGAGAGACTATAAGACAGATTTAAGGAGATTCAATCTGTCAACAAAAGATAACCACCGAAAATTCCAGTGATTGACCTTTGAGAAAAATTTATCCAAGATCACCTATCAATACCTCTTGTTCATGTTTCCCATACAAAGGGGAATCCCCAATTAATCTAAGGAGGGCTACCAATATGAAAATGGAGAATGTGGGCAATCCTGTTTTGAATCAATCTGGAAGTATTAAAGAAAATGATGCTAGATTTTCCTTCATTAATATTTTGACTAGAAGCAGCCATATAAATATCAAGATCCCTTCTAAAATTAACTGCTTCATCAATTTTTTCCAACCACATTAGTGTAGTATCATCAACAAACTAGAGATGAGTAAGGGAATCAAGTTCTTGGTTCTAGCTCTAGCCCTTAATTAAGCTAGTATCTGTGTATCATCTCAACAGTCTCCCCAAACCCATGGCCAAAGGAATAAAGAGGTATAGAGAGAGAGGATCTCCTTGCCTAAGACCCCTCGAAGCTGAAAAGATAGAAGATGGAAATCCATTAATCAACATTGAGAAGGATGTCGATGACACACAACCCATGACCTAGGAAATCCAGTCTAGATGAAATCTGAAGGATGCAAGCATATGCTAGAGAAAAGACCACCCGACTTTATCATAAGCTTTGGACATATCCAATTTAATAAACATTGCTTTCTCCTTATAAGAGGACATGCAATGCACTGCTTCCATTGCCACCACAATCTCATCAACAATCTATTGACCTTTAACAAATCCCCCTTGTTAAAAAGATATCAAAGAAGCCAAAGAAGTTTTCAAAATTTTTTGCCATTAGCTTACTCATAATCTTAAAAACCACATTACATATAGCAATAGGTCTAAAACCATCAAAGGAATTGGCCCCCTCTTTTTTAGGAATAAGAGCCTGGAACGTTGAGTTAAAAGCACAAATCATTTGCATATTATCTTGAGACTCTCTAACCACTTCTAACAAATCAAATTTTAGAATATCCCACAACTCATGGAAAAAATCAATCAAAAAGCCATCAGGGCCAGGTGCCTTACCTTTCTTCATTTGGAAAACTGTGCTCTCAACCTCCTCCAAATAAATAGGCTTTAGAAGAAAATTATTCATCTCCCTAGAAACCATTAAAGGAATGCACTCAAGGACATAATCCTCTTTTGCCACCACCATCGAAGAATCCTCAATGAAAAGGGAAAAGAAGAAACTAATAGCCTCCTCTGAGATAGCCTGAGAATAAGAGAGAATATCCCCATGACCAAAAATAATAGAAGTAATTAAGTTGTCATACCTCCGTTCTTTAACAAAATTATGGAAAAAATTTGTGTTCTTATCCCCTTCTTGAAGCCAATCAATACAGGATTTTTGTTTCCAAAAAATCTCCTCCTACAATTCCCATTCAACAAGAACCCTGGAGAGTATAGTTTCTTCCTTGAGAAAATCCATTGTCATTCCCTCTTCCTTAATTCTGAAAGTGATGTTATCCAAATGAGCCTGAATCTATTTTTTCTCCTAGAAAACATTTCCAAAAGAAACTCTATTCCATTTTTGAGCCTATATTTAACATACTGAAGTCTCTTAAAAAAGGAAAACATGGCAGTGCCAAAGGCAGGCTTCCCTTCAGACCACCATCTCACAACCAACTAGTATAAACTAGGATCACGAAGCCACATGAGATGGAATCTAAAAGGAGGGTTCTTGGGCATAGCAAACTGACTAGAAGAGAACTTGATTGGACAATGATCTAAACCCTTCAATCCCAATATTTTAGAAGAAGAAGACCAACAATCTCCAACCCAATGATCTAAAACTAGGAATCTATCAAACCTCTTAGAGATGGATCACTCCCCACATCTTTTGTTGTGCCAAGTAAAAAACCCATTCACAAGCTTCACATCCACCAAATTAAGGGTAGAAATATTCCCACACATCAAGGTCAAATCAAGGCCCAAATGATCCACCCCCCCAGATTTTTCCTCAAGGCAACAAATAGAATTGAAATCTCCAAAAGGAATCCAAGGACAAAAAGGTGCCAAAGATTGAGTGAATCCAATATGATACCACAACATGACCTTCCCAGGCAAATAATTTGGCGCATAAACATTGGTGAAGAGAGAAACAAGACCTAAATCAAAGCAAGATGCAAGCACCGATAGAGAATTCTTGCTATCAACCCACCAAAGGGGGACAATCTTCCACGGGTTCCAAAGATAGGCAACACCTCCAGCCAATCCTTGGGAACCAACACTTTGAAAAAGACCTCTCTTCCAAACCTTGGAAGAAATGTTCCTCATATCATCCACAAAAGGTTTAGTTTCCTGGATAAAAATAATATCAAGATTGTGATCACAAATAAAGTCATGGGGAGCCTTTTATCTAGGGATGCTACCCAAACCCATTACATTCCACAAAATCACAATCATTTATGGGATGAAACAAAGTGAGAATCCGACATCTTGAAAACACTTGATTCCACTAAAGATTCACCCATAATCTTCATCTTTTCCAAATCCTTTTTCCTACCCACCTTTGTCAACTTATTTGTTGTCCCTTTCTTTAGGATCTTGTGATAAATTCCCAAATGAGACATATTTTTATTTTTACCATATTCCTTAGGCCCAAAGTCCAAATCCAAATCATTAATTAGCTCATTATTAGCATGTTCTAGATGTTGGTATGTGGCGAATGATCATGCTATACTGTATAGCCCATGGTATATTGTACACCCTGGCCCCCTGACATTGCCGGGGTCACCAAAAAAGGGAAAAATCAATAAAAAAAGGAAAAATCCGATTTTGTAGAACCCAAAAATCTGGAAGCTTCCAAGCTTGGTAAAAAGGGGTTCGGATGGGGATTACTGTATGATGAAAAATGTGATTATTCGCAAGATTGTAATAGGTTTTACACTAGATAATAAAAGTATTGGATGGCTGGGGTTTGGTGGATGTAGCCCAGATTGGGTGAACCACATTAAATTCTATGTATGTTTTAGTTTCTCTATTTATTAATTAAAATCTGCATTTAATTGTTAGATCTGCCATCTCTAACCCTAACAAGTGGTATCAGAGTGGGTTGTGTTTCAATTATCGTCTGTAGGAAAGATCTCACAGTTGAGTGGGAGTCTCACGGTTGAGTGGGAGCAATGGCAGACGAGGGTAAGAAGGTTGAGAAGTTTAACAGGCAGAACTATCGGTTATGGAAGATGCAGATGGAGAACTATCTCTATTAGAAGGATTTATGGTGGCCATTGGAAGGGAAAACCAAGAAACCTGCAGCAATGTCAGATGAGGACTGGGAGATCTTGGATAGAAAGGCTCTTGGCAGTATTCGTTTGTGCCTAGCACAAACAGTGGCGTTCAATATTACAAAAGCAAAGACAACTCAAGAGTTGATGGAAACCCTGAAAAGTTATATGAAAAGCCTTCCACTTCGAATAAGGTATTTCTTATGAAGTGTTTATTTAATATGAAAATGGTAGAAGGTGGGCCAATTACTGATCATTTAAATGAGTTTAATACGGTCACAGTCCAATTAACTTCTGTAAAAGTAAACTTTGATGAAGAAGTTAGGCTCTTTTGATTCCGTGGTTCTTTGCCGAAAAGCCGGAATAGCTTGGTAATGGTCAGTTAGCCATTCTATTTCTGTTGAATACATTAAAATTTGATGATGTTGTTGGTGTTATTTTGAGCGAGGAAATTCGTAGGAAAAGCTCAGGTGGAACATCCACATCAGGCAATGTTTTGAATGCAGAAAGTAGGGGCAAAACAAAGGAGAGGAAACAATTATGGAAATCATGGGAAGTCACAAGGAGAAAATCAAAGGACAAAGGTCTCAATCTAGAGACAAGAGGGATTGCTAGTACTATGGTAAATTTGGGTCATCTGAAGAAAGATTGCCACATCTCGAGAAAAATAAAGGAAGGAGGCAGAAAGGAAGTAAAGAGGAAAATAGGTAAAGTAATGTCAGTGAGGATGCTTTGATTCTTTCCCTTGATAATGCTTGATGATTCTTGGGTGTTAGATTCAGGGGCTTCATTTCATGCTACCCCCATAGAAGTTATTTTCTTGATTATGTCCAAGGGGATTTTGGGCTGGTTTATTTAGGAGATAACGAACCTTAGATTGTTGGAAAGGGAAGAATCAAGATTAAGTTGCAAGAATGGGAATCATTGGCTACTACTTGAGGTAAGGCATGTTCCAAAGTTAAGCAGAAATTTAATTTCAGCAGGGCAACTAGATGATGAAGGTTGTGTTGTTATTTTAGTGATAAAATTGGAGGGTCACAAAGGGTGCCTTAGTGGTAGCAAAAGGTGTGAAAGTAGGCACCTTATATCTTTGTATAGGTCATATCGTTCCTTCTACTTTAATTGTTACGAAAAAGGTCAATGTTCAGGAACAGTTGCGTCAGTTCAGCAGGTAGAAGATCATATAGTTGTTGTGGACTCTAAATCAGCACTATGGCATAATAGACTTGGGCATATGAGTGCAAAAGGTATGAAAATACTTCATTCAAATAATGTTTTACCAGGTCTAAAATGTGTTAATATGGATTTCTGTGAAAGTTGTGTGTATGGAAAACAAAAGAGAGTTAGTTTTCTCAAGGATGGGAAGCAAAAGAAAGATGAGAAATTGGAGCTTGTGCATACGGATGTATGGGGACCAGCTCAGGTATCTTCTCTTGGTGGCTCTCTGTATTATGTTACATTCATTGATGATGCAACTAGAAAGGTATGGATCTATTTCCTTAGGCAAAAATCAAGTATTTGAAACTTTTAAAAAATGGAGCTTGTTTGAGAATGAGAGGGAAAAAGGTTAAATGTCTCAGACCGATAATGGTGGTGAGTATTGGCAAGAAAAGAATTTGAAGATTATTTTCCTCTAATGGTATTTGTAAGGAAAAATGGTTCCAAGGACTCCACAAGAAAATGGATTTGGCATGAATAGGACAATAATGGAGTGTGCACCTAACTATGAGATTGCATGTTTGGGCTGCCTTTAAAAATGTGAAGTACTATAAACACTCTGTTTATTTAATCAACAGAGGTCCTTCTAATCCTTTGGGTTGTGGTATTCCAGAGGAAGCATGGAAAGGTAAGAAGGTGAGTTATTCTTTTCTCAAAACCTTTGGTTGTGAAGCATTTACATGTAGATTCTGAGAAAATAGAACCAAAGCTTGATGCAAAATCAAAAAATGTGTATTTGTTGGATATGGCATTGATGAATTTGGTTATAGGCTTTGGGATTTTGAAAATCAGAAAATTGTGAGAAGCAGGGATGTCATATTCAATGAGAAAGTGTTGTACAAAGATCTGTTGCTTCAGCATGAGAAGAAAGAAAAAAATTATGTAGTGTTGGATGATACTCCAAACAATGATGTTTCAGTGGTTCCTCATGCTGGGCAACAACAGTAACAACAAATACCACAAACTCCTGTTAGACGATCTTCAAGGTTAAGTAGACCTCTAGAAAGATTCTCTCCCTCTTTGTATACTATTCTATTAACTGATGCTGGTGAACCAAAATATTATGATGAAGCTATGCAGGTGCATACCAAAGTTCAGTGGGAGCATGGAATGAAAGAAGAAATGGACTCCTTGCTAGAAAATCAGACTTGGAATTTATGCAAGTTGCCTGCAAGTAAAAAAGCTTTACCAAACAAATGGATTTATAGGCTGAAAGAGGAGGATGGAGGTAAGAAAATATTTAAATCCAGATTAGTTGTAAAGGGATTTGCACAGAAAAAGGGTATTGATTTTGATGAGATTTTTTCTCCTATTGTTAAAATGACTTCTATTCGTATTGTTTTAAGTATTGTGGCTGCTGAAGATTTGCATTTAGAACAACTTGATGTTAAAACAACTTTTCTCCATGGTGATTTGGAAGAGGAAATATACATGGATCAGCCATAAGGATTTGAGGTCAAAGATAAGAGAAACTAGTGTGCAATTGAAGAAAAGTTTATATGGCTTGAAGCAAGCACCTCGGCAATGGTATTTGAAATTTGATAGTTTTATGGCTGAGCAAGGCTACAGCAGGTGTAATTCTGACTGTTGTGTTTATTTTAAGAGGTTGGATAATGAAAACTACATTATTTTGTGTTTATATGTTGATGACATGCTTGTAGCTGGGTCTAACATGGATCACATAAGTGAGTTGAAACAACAGTTAGCAAAGTCTTTTGCTATGAAGGATTTGGGGGCAGCAAAACAAATCCTTGGTATGAAAATTTGTAGAGATAGGAAAAACAAAAAATTGTTTTTATCTCAGGCTAATTATGTTGAAAAGGTGTTGCAGAGATTTCATATGGAGAATGCAAAAGCTGTCAGCACACCTTTGCCTAGTCATGTTAAATTGACTAAGGAAATGTGTCCAAAGACACAAGAGGAGGAAGAAAAAATGTCCAAGGTACCATATGCTTCAGCTGTAGGTAGTTTAATGTATGCCATGGTATGCACTAGACCAGATATTGCACATGCTGTAGGAGTTGTTAGCAGGTATTTGAGTCATCCCAGAGTTGAGCATTGGAATGCAGTAAAATGGATTCTCAGGTATTTGAGAGGTACATCCAATAATTGTTTATGTTTTGGGGGCTCTAATACTAATCTAAAAGGCTATGTTGACTCAGATTTAGCAGGGGATATAGATACCAGGTGGAGTACCACAGGTTATGTATTTACAGTTGGTGGGACAGCAGTGAGTTGGATTTCTCGACTGCAAAAGGTGGTTGCTTTATCCACCATAGAGGCAGGATATGTTGCTGCAACAGAGGTGGCAAAGGAGATGATATGGCTACAACTTTTCATGGAGGAGTTGGGAAAACAACAGGCTAGAAATTACTTGTTTACAGAGAGTCAGAGTGCTATACATCTTGCAAATAATTTTACCTTGCATTCTAAAACAAAACACATACAGTTGAGATATCATTTCATTCGGTCAGTGTTGGAGGATGGACAGGTCAAGTTGGACAAGATACATATAGATGTAAATCCATTAGATATGTTTACGAAGGCGGTGCCAAGGGAGAAGCTGAGCTCCTCTTCAGCTTCGGTTTGCCTTCAAGATTGAATTAAAGTATAATAGAGCAGCAGGGTCCAAGGTACTTATTTCCAGTGGGAGCTGTAATTGCAACAATGTTGTCCAGGATCAGCCTCCAAGTGGGAGGTTGTGATGGTATGGAGCCTGATCAGTCTCCAAGTGGGAGATTGTTGGTATGTGGCGACTGACCATGCTATACTGTATAGCCCATGGCATTATTAGCATGTTCTAGAGGTGTTTCACATAGGGGGTTTGAAACCATAACAACTCTTGGATCATTATTAAACCCATTGACAACCTCTATGGTCTCAACAAGAATTGGTTCCTTTGAACTATTATCCTCTAAAGTCCAAGACAAAACCAATTTATGTACAAGAGCTTAGGGGGGGATAAAACTAGTCCATACCTTGCATAACTTGATCCCCAAGAGTGATATCCTACTCCATTGATTCCAAATCCTCAAAAATTTTGAGGGCATCAAACCTGCTACTGAAAGTGCCTTTTTGCATGGCTTTATTTTGATGAGCAACACCCTGAGCCTTTGATCTACTTTTCACCAGAATAAACCCCTTTGAATTTATCCCCTAATTTTGAATCGGGGCTTTACCCTTTGCTTTAGATTCAAATTCCTTTCACTCAGTCTGAGGATGAGGACTGCTACCTCTTGATTTGGGACAATTCCTTTGTAGGTGGCCATACTCATGACAAAATCTACACCAGAAAGGTAATGCTTCATAATCAACCTATTGGATCCATCTCATATCCCCCAATCTAATCTCAATAGCCTCTGGAAATGCAATATTTAGGTTTATTTCCACACAAATTCGAGCAAAGGTGGTCACCCTATGGTTGAGGGTTTGACGAGAGGGTCCCAATGGTTTCCCCAAAGCAGTAGCAATAGAATGGAAAACATCTTTTTGCTAATACTCCATTGGAAGTTGAGGCAACCAAACCCACACAGATATCTTTGATGAAAGCTCTTCAAAAGGGTCAAACCCCAAATGTCATGGCTTAATAAAGAGCCTTCCTGATTGTGAAAATACAAGTCACCTTCAAAAACCATATTTCAATCCACAAGCCTTGAAAACACTACAAAAAAGTAACCATTCGCCCCCAGGATGATCTTCATATCCCCCTCTGGGTTCCAATTTTTCTATGCCCAAGCCTCCAAAAATGGAAATGAAACATGGACTCACATGAACTTGTAGATTAGAGCATGCTCTGCCAAATACATAACATCTTCTACTATATCTTCAGGTTTGATCACTACAACAGGGTGCTCTTTACTTCTTTCCAAGCAACCTATTGGTATTGATTTCATTTCTACAAAACGGTTAAGTCTTGATTCTTCTGTCACACACAAAAGAAAGTTCATAGCATCACCATGCCTCGAGGAAGAAGCATCTACATTTAAGGCAATAGATTTAAAAGACAACCGAGATCGGTCCCCCAAACCCCCAGATGGATCCATGTAGCTAGTAGCCCCAATGCACCACAACACATACCCACCACAAAAACTAATTCAAAAAAATCAAGGAAGAAAAAATGATTGTAGATCCCAGCTTAAACCTCCACCTGATCTATATGCACCAAGGTCACACTCAACAGGGAAAAGAAGAGGTGATAGAGGCACATGCAATGGCCTTTGCGACTAGCAAGCAGCAAAGCCAGTCTCTCAGGGCTGCGCGGGTTACACAACTTCTTATGTGGATATTTAATTTCTCAATTTTTTTGTTATTATTTGGTAGTACAATAACCATGTCCCTTTGTTGGAAAAAACACATTATTTTTGCTAGTAGCCCTCTTGGTATGCTCTATAGAGGTTTATTTGGCCTTCTCCATCCCTTTGCAACATATTTATTTTCATTCCTAGGTTTGTTTCAACCTCTTTTCTTCTTCCATGTGCATTTGTAAGCCATATTGATTTATTAAAAAAATTCCCTTAACCTTTTTCTATCTACCTTTGCCATATGCATTTTTGATTTGGTATTTGATTAATCCTTTTTGTTAGTGTAATTAACTATTTATTACACTAGCATAAGTTAACTTAGGTCTTGCATTAATTTATTCCTAGGTTGCATAAATTAGAAAATCATCAATAATAGGGTAAATCCCCTTTCCATGTTTGTACAAGATAATATTCCTTCCAGAAGATGAGTTTTCCTTCTAGAACTTATCCCAATCTTTTATCATTTCCTAGTTAGGGTTCACATGTTGTCACATGTTGTTAGATCAAGACACATGGCAACATCATATTGCATCTTTCATATCACTCTTTCCTATATATTCAAGGCATGTGTGCATTTGTAATCATATTCTAGATCAATAGCAATCTCCATTTGCATGCTCTTAGTTGCAACACTTTCTGTGCGATTGAATTTCTTCTTGGAAAAGGTCCTCCATTGAAGACTACAACTTTTTTAGGGACATTGTACATCTATCATTTCAACATGGTATCAAAGCCATTCCATTGAGAGTTCATCCCCGAATCAAGAAAGTTGGGCTAGAGAGATTCATTGCAGGCTTGAAAGTTTCCATTGTAAGCTACTTCACTCCACCCGGGGACCAAGCTGATTTATGAAGCATATTGATTCAAATCCGAGCTCACTATTCTCTTTAGAAGGCCTCAAAACCCTAGGATCACCTATTCATTCATCAAAATCAGATTCATCAACCCAAAATCCATTAGAGGTATTTTAGGGTTTGCAAAATCAACTTGTATGATTCGTACAAATTTGCAATAAAAAAAAATCCCTTGCAGTTGTCCTCTGTGGAAAAAAAAAAAATAGTTGCAGGCCATTTTAATTTTCAAAAAAAATCAAGGCTCGATTTATTTTGGCAAAAAAATTATATTTAGGCTTTTCTATAGTTTGCAGAAAAAAATATTAGATCAACCTCCATTTAATTTACCGGTTGGCATTCAGCATATCAGATTTGTTTCATATATTTTTTGCAGACTATATAATTTCAGGCTATATTTATAATCTCCATCAGTATTATATTACTTAGTCGACATTTAAAATATTATCAATTTTGTGGGTTTATTTTATTTTAGTTGGCATATATCTATTTTCTTGGTTTTTAATTGCTAATTAGCCATATTAAAAATTAAAAAAAAAAAATTGTCGGCTCGTTTAATCAAATCTACAGATATTTTTCTTTTGTTAGCTGCATTAAAAGGTGGAAGGTATTGGGCATGTCACATCCATCCGGGCTGATCTCCGACCATCGTCACTACCGGCTCATTGACTTTGGCCATCAATGTTGTTCCTCGTCAAATATTTCCTTCATTGACCATTAGAGTTCTTAACACCCATGTGTGTTGCCTCGGTTCCATCAACAACCAAGGGGGGCACTCTATCCAAGTGGCACCACCAATCGCCAGTCATCACTCCACCTGTGATATCAGCCCCGCCGCCACTAGGGGTGGTGGCATTTTGTTTTTTGCCAGCTCAAGCATCGAGGTCACATCAAGAACCAAGAGCTAAGCTCGAAGGGCCTTATTTTTTGCCCCTAATTAGCCTATAGAGTGACTAATCTAGACCTTTTTTTGTTATTTCATAACTTTCACCCAAGTTATCAAAATTCAGCAAATGAGATACTGTCGAAAAGACATTTTGGTCTACTTTCTAGTGGTGACATTTGTTCTGCAGAATTTTGTTTTTAGAAAAATCTACACTCAACTGAAGTCAAAACCCTAGTGTGGACTTAAAGGATCATATCTTCACAACCGTTTATCAAATTTCAATGATTCCAGTGGCATCAGGAAGGTATTATAGAGCTTTTTTCATCAGTTTAGTCACTTTGATCAATTTTAGCTCTAGGTACTCTTGCATTGATTTTGTTCAATCTAGTGCATTTGTTCAATAACTTGAATCTGAAGCTTGGGAAAAGGTTTTTTGATTTTGGTGGCATCACTTCAGTTGCATATCATATTTGAAAGTTTCTATTTGTTGTTGAAGGTCATTGTCTTTGTATTTTTGGAGAAATTTCATAGTACATTATGGGGCTTGCATATACTCCTTATGTGGTTATGTTGTACAAGGGAAACTATAAATAATGGCGAGATTGGATCATCCACCATCTCCAATAACTTGATTTATTGCCACATCTATATGGTATAGTTCCCCATCCAAGTGAAGGTATTCATGAACTTGCTTGGAGTTGCAACAGATTCACTGTCTTGGAGACCATTTCAATGCAAGTTGATTGTGATGTTTTGGATTCTATTGATCATTATGATTGTCCTCATATCCTTTGGAATAAGCTTTGGGACCTATATGGAGATTCAGATACTCCACCTTTCCCTGATGATCATGATTCAGAATGTCATTCCTCAGATCAAGTACCCCATGATGATATTACTATGCAGGACATTGTTTATTTGAACTACCTTGAATCTTCTGAAGAGGTTGACAAGGTTTCTTTAGATGTTCCTTCTTCTCCATCAGAGACTATTGGTATCCCTTCACATTTAATGATTCCTTGTCCAGATTCATTAATTGAGGCTTCCATCATCTCCATTCATTAGGACACATTCAGTTTTCCAAACTTGACATCACAGGATGGCTTTGTTTCAAGGATTATTGACTTGGCTATTTCTACAGGTTTGGAGGATATTCTTGATGGGATATCACTCCTCTATTCATATCCTACTTTGGAGAGTTCTCTTGAGTCTCCTCATCCCTTTGTCTCAACCTTGATTGGAGATCCAGAGACTACCTTGGAGGCACTTGTTTTCTCTTCAAATATTTCATAAATGAGACTTCTTCCCTCTCATTCCATTCAGGAGTTGGAGTTTTTTCAGCATCTACCATTGGATTTTCTTCTTCCTATCAAGAGACATGTGGTTTGGACATCTTTGTTGCTTTAGAATTATTTCAGTGGCTTTGAGGACATTTCATTCTGGGGGGATAATCTAGTCTCCATCACATTCATTGTATCATTGTCTTTGGATCTAGTTTAGCATCAGTTTCCACATCATCCTGGTTTGTCACCTTCTTCATTGATTGGGATTATGGAATCTTCATCTTCATCAGGAAAGGAGACACATGAGTAGAGTTCAGAGACATCATCAACATCCACCTTCATTCTCCCTTCCTTCAATTCCTATCCGGGATGGGAAGCATCTCTGCACTTGCACTTGGTTTTGTTTCTTCCAAAAGGGAGACAAGTTGTTTGTCGACATTGGATCATGTTTTGTCTTCAAACACTTACCATTTTTGCAGTGATCAAATATACTAGGGGGGCTATATAGTCTCTCTATTTCCCTCCTATGGGGGGATATTGATTGTATTGTATCCATGTAACAGATGGTGTACTTGGAGGGTATTTGGGAGTCCTCCATCCTTCCCATCCTTTCTCACTTTTTTTCATTTCATCTCCTTTTTGGAGAGGGTTTTTCCCTTTTCTCCGTTTGTGGGAGATTAGTTGCATTTTCATTCTCATTTGTAAATGGCTACCTAAAATGGCCATGTAGTAGCCAGGACCCATCATCCATCAGCATCATTGCATAATCATTGCATTTCCTCCCTAAGTTGCACTTATGGGGGGGTGTTAGTGTAATTAATTATTTAGTACACTAGCATAAGTTAACTTAGGTCTTGCATTAATTTATTCCTAGGTTGCATAAATTAGAAAATCAGCAATAATGAGGTAATTCCCCTTTCCATGTTTGTAGGAGATAAGATTCCTTCTAGAAGATGAGTTGTCCTTCTAGAACTTATCTCAATCTTTTATCATTTCCTATGTAGGGTTCACATGTTGTTAGATCAAGACACATGGCAACATCATATTGCATCTTGCATATCACTCTTGCCTATATGTTCAAGGCATATGTACATTTTTAATCATATTCTAGATCAATAACAATCTCCATTTGCATGCCCTTAGTTGCAACACTTTTTGTGTGGTTGAATTTCTTCTCAAAAAAGGTCCTCCATTGAAGACTGCAGCTTCTTTAGGGACATTGTGCATCTATCATTTCAACACTTTTATCCATCCTTAATGGATTAGTCTAAATCTACCTTAGTGGTAATATCTCTTTGAGATGTTTTTTTTAGGATCCCATGTTCCTTTTATCACCCCTAGGCTCTTAGCCCATCTTAAAGCATAGGACCTTGAGTGTGTTAGTGCACATCTCTTTTACTACAAAAATTGTCACTAATATCACTTTCTTTGGTAGTATTCTTTACCATTGATTTTTTTCGTAGTGGCTTATCATGTTTGTGATTCTTGACCTCCCAATAATATGTATGTAGTGTGTGTGCATGTGCATACACACACATGTTTGTTTGTATGTGTATGTAGGGTATATATGTGTGTAGTGTCATTTATTACTTCCCTTATGTGTCCTTGTATTTGAGTCTTTTGTTTACTCCATATTTCCTCCTATTCTCATTTACCTTCTATATCATGTTTCATGTTTTATTTCCTCACTTGGGATTATCTATATGCTTTTTATATGATACCTTTAGTTCATATGATATGTTCTTATCCATGTTATATGTTTATGTTGTTTAGCTCCTATATTTTCCTATGGTCTTTGTTTTAGCTCATATGATTTCATGTCTTCTTTATTTAGATGTTATGATTTCCTATATTCTTTTTTAGCTTACACATATCTTATATTTCATGATTGTTTCTAATCTTTTTTACACATCCCTTGCTATATTTATATGCTAGATGATTCTTGACTTCACCATGATTCTCTAAGTTCCATGAATATGGTGTTTACCTCATAGGTTATGCCATCATCATTATGCTTATCTTTTAATTATAAGTGTCTATCATGTTTAAGCTTATCATGGTCACATTCCATACATGTTTATGGTTCTTACCATGCCTATATCTTGTGATTTTCTTCATACCTACATTTTATGATTAATTATTATGATCCTTGTCATGCTTGTCTCTTACATTTTATTAATGCTTATATAATTTTTATTTAGTGTTCATGGCTAAAAAATTTGAACTTCATTGAGGACAACAATGTGGGAACCTCACCTATCCCATGCCATATATATCTATCTTCCTCACGTCCTCATATGTTTGTCTTCTAATGATACTCTTTACCATGTTTACATGTTTTTAACATATTATTTTATTATTTCTTCCAATTCCTTGTATCCTTTGCATGCAACAAATTTTGGGAGGGGGGATATATATCACTTATATTCCTTTGTGAGTTGTGTTATGATAGGCTTGTAGCCATTCCCATCTCAATGGAAATTTTTATCAAACTATATACAAAGTTAAGTATTTTATTTCACATGGTCAAAGCTTATCACTTTTTGTAATAAGAAAAATATCTCATCCTTATTCCTTCTTTTTTTAAGATAGTTTCTTTTAGAAACTTGTGATTCTATTTATTTTTAAATACTTCGTAGATGCTACTTATTGCACACTTTTTATAGGTTCAAGAATGATCTATTACTTTATAGAGAATTGTATCCTTTTGAGTGTTTGAAAAATATTTAATTTCCATGTTGGCTACTTATTTTACTTTGAGATGCATTCACTAGTAGTTGAAATTCGCATTAAAATGGGGGAAAACTATAATGGTGAAAATTACATTTCTATGCCCCTTTATACCTGCTTTGATTAGAGCTTCCTAAATGCAACAAGTTCAGAAGTGGAGCATTCTTGTAGGAAACTCTACTCATAATATTCTCGTATCATGATCCCATCATCAATTATCCCTAGAGATTCAATCCTAATTCATGGATCTCCTATCTGTCACCCTAGATTAGGTCCATAGATAGGGACTTCACCTAGGTCATATCCATAGTTATGTATCTAAACCCTAAAATTTTAAAATTCAAATTCATAAGTTATCCCACTAACTCCCTCCTACTAACCATTATGAGATCACCTAGCACACATTTGTGTTGACTTGTATACTTAGTTGTGGAATGCAAAAAGTAATATACATGTCAAAGAGATTAAATGAGAATCTATTCTACTTCAGTTATTTGTGACATTATCCTAGGTTCATTCCATACTTGTTTGTTATCTTTGAGGATTTTCTTAGAGCCGTTAGGTTGATCCAACTAAGGGTATGACTAATAATAATGTGACCCACAATTCAACAGATTCCTAAAGGTGTTTCTAAACACCACCAATCCTTATATAGATTCAAATATCAGAAGATCAAGGCAAATGACTTCTAACATTCAACAATCTACCAGTTTAGTTTTGCTAGTTGTAGTTCAAGTCCACATGTTAGGTTAGAGGTTAGTTCCACATGCAAATATGTGAACTAAGACAAAAACTAATCAATTTGCAACCTTTGAGATGACTTCATTAACCAAGTATTAAAATTCTAACATTGTGACAAATAAATTTCTAATATCTTTAACATCAATTTTCCATATTTAAATTTTTTTTTTTATATGTAAGGCTATTTTTATTAGATTAAAAAATGAAAGTATACAAATGTCTGCAAGGTAGGATTTTTCATATATTTTGAACCAGACCCAAAAACTATCAACTGTGTTTGACCAGCACAAAAAAGGAGAACATAGCAAAATAACATTTAACAGTGCCATTGATACGACCCAAAAAAAATACCAAACAAAAACTATCACCACCAAACCAAGGCATTTACCAAACGAAATTTGAAACCAGCCATACCACATGCTACAAAAACCCATTAAGTTTTGCAAATGATTTGGAACCCTTAACCCATTCGACACTACCAGCTGCCTTCAACCCTAGCAGTCTCTTTAGGTAGTCCACTACCATGACCACGATCATTCGATGGTGCATAAGAGCCACCCCGCTTAGGTCCAAAAGAAATGGATAAAACTTTACCACTTCATCCGTATTTATCAGAAGCTCCAATTTAGAAGGCCACAAAATCCCAATGCCTATGATAGTCAACTTCAGAACCACCTCCACACCTCTTATCAGGTCCTTCCTGAACAATCAAACCAGCAATTCGTTCACCTCCTCCTTAAGGACTTGATTGTCGAGCAAGGAGGCCAATAACTGTGAAGAAATGTGTGCATTATCCCTCCCATACTCCTTTCGCTCAAGGTGCCCCCTCCCTAGAACCACTTTGGCCACTACAAATGTGAGCAGATCAATATTAAGCAAAATTCACTTCAATCGTTGATTCGTTATCTCGCAGAAAGCAACTTGCCATGAAAAAGCTAGTAGAGAAATAAGGGTATCTACACCAAACCACACCAGACCCTCCACCGAAATTGTAATGACAAACTTTGAGCGCCTGGCCATTGGAAACCATAGATAAATCTAGAGACCAAGCGAAGAATGCTAACGAACACACCACCATACACAAAGCAACAAAACCAAAAAAAATTATTATGCTACACAATCGTCTCCTCCTCACATTAATAATGCCTACGGCCTCCAAGCAATTTTGTCACCACACAAATGAGGCATCAATTCAAATCTTGGAAAGTTGTCCTCTTGCCAGCGATTTCGTCCTGTAACTTCACCTCTAAGTATGAGGCAATCCTTAGAAAATGTGCTTTATCTTTCCCCATTATTGCATGTGCCTCACCAAAACATGAATTCCAACCCCTTACTCCTTCATCCACCTTAGCACCTAATGACCTTACATGGATGCCACCCATCGTAGACTGACGAATTCCCTCCTTCAGCTTGGAGGGCCGCCCTCCCATCCACCCACTGTATTTAAAAGATAATTACATTGAAAGTGTTCCCTATTTAAAAATAGCTAAGTTGATTTGTGAAATCAATGGTTGAGAGTTGAGGAGAATCAATGTAAGATGAATGAAAATATCTCATCCATTCATAGCTTCTTGCCCTTTTTTCTTGTTGTCGTTTTCCTATGTTTGTTTCCCGTGCATTATTTTCACCCATCATGTCATTTACAACTTGTCGATCACATTTTTTATTTCCTGTAATGGACTAACCCTTTCATAAAGTAAAAATTCCTTAATTTTACACTTAACAAGTAAAGTAATGAGTAACAAATCCATTGCAATAAAAAAGTTCTTTTATTTTATTGATAATTTCCAAATAAGATACAACATATTTAAACAAGTATTCCTTTCTCATTTCAAATATAAATCAGAGAAAGAAAAAATACAAGTACATACATAGCTCATGGATCTTTCCAACAAATAGTAGTAAGATGGTCCAGGTTCCTTTCCTTTCAAATCTTAGTTCTTTTGTCGCCTGTTGTGGAGGAGAAGCATCACTCGAGTGTTTTTCTGCCAACCATGGACTCTTAATGTGGTCCCCTGCACATCTATTATTTGATAGATGGCCCTTCCCTTTGACAAAGAGATTGGTAGAGTAACCGGTACCAAAAACCAACTGAGCATAGTGTCATGTAATACATAACTAGAACCTTGTAATTCTACAATCCTGAAGTAGCATGTACTAATGAATCACGGTGAACTGATAGTGTAGTCTGAAACATCACACGGTCTAAGTGGATGTCATACATTGCACTACTTTGGCCAAATTATTCTCATTCAGTACTTGGAATGAAGTCATCTATCATAAACACTACTCACCGTTGATTTGACTTAAGGATGTCTTACATTATGCATAGGCATCGTCCTTCACTAGATAATTTTCCATCCCAAACTAACCTACAACTTTCTAGTCTAATTGAAATGCATATAAAAAAAAAGTCCACAAGCCCCCTCCCTTACTGGATTATCTATCCTAGGAGTAACACAAGCTTCCCTAGTTAACTTAATAACTTAGCCGGTGTACCTCAAGAGACTCTTGCATTCAATCAAGACTAATAGAACAATATCTAAGAAAATAGCATTCTCTTGTTATGGAGATCATTACAAACATGTAAAACATAGCTAGAATTTACTTCATTTTCTTTTTTCTGAAAGACAACATTTATTCTTCCTATGCACAAACAAAAAATACTTCTGAAACAACATATTAATCTTTGTAAAAGAATAGTAGAAGAATATCCCATGCCTATAGACCCTTTTCCCAACTGAAGACAGGGTTTCCTTTACTTCTAGCTCAATCCAGTTTCCAATTTCACATAAGATGATAACTCCTCACAAAATTCCCTCTTTCTCACTCTCAGAAAATAGTAGCATGACTACGTATTCCTTGGGTAGAATACGTTTCTCTCCAAAATATAAATAACTCTTAGAAATATGAACACTATTGTACACTAAGATCACTCAAAATTATGATGAATGGTTGTATAAAATGTCACTCAGAATTATGATGATTGGCTGCTATAAAATGTCACAAGATAATACACACAGGTTGATAATAAAAATTTGTGAGTGAATGAAATGAAAAGAGTAATGTAAATTAGGAAAATTGGGGCAACTATTTATAGAGCCTAGCCTCCAACAATTTTCTATGATTATGGCATGTGAATTGACACCACTTCCCTAATAGTTTCAATCCCTAGAGGTGGCACCAATTCCATGCCATACCCAACGCTTAAAAGGGTGGGTCATCCTCCAATTTTTTACAACATTGTGAAGACTAATTCCAAAGCACATGGAGAAATTATGTCGATCGACACCTACAAAATTTTCTTCTCAGATTTGGCACCAAATTCATAATATGGTGGGTCAGAGAAAAAGTAATTTGTTAATTCTCGAACACATAGCCTTCTTTATAGGCTGAGTTGACAATATTTTAACTATGTTGGCTTTATTTTCATTTCAGTTTAAAGACTCAGTCAAAGGTTTAAATGCCTTTTAGTTGCTTCACACCTGCATGCATATTTCTTGGCACGCAACTTCTCAATTTGTTGTGTTAGCTTCAAACTCAAATATTTAGCCATTTCAAAATAATAACATATCGATCTTCCAAAACATATCAATTTTGAATAATTTATTTCTAATTTCAAAGATGTTGATTCAAAAATATTTCACTTTCATAGTTTAATGATGAATATTTAATTGAATAGGAAATAGTTCAATTTCCCAAAGTTCAAATGATGAATTATTAAATATTTTATTATATATATATATAGTTAATAATAGTTTCCAAAAATATTAAACATATATTTAAATACCCAAGTATATATATATATATATATGTTTTAATATAACTATTATATATATAATCTTTAATATATAATTATATATATTTAATAAATATATATATTGTGATCCAGTTAGCATACATCTGATATATATATATATATATATCCAATTCAGAAGGCAATAATAATAATATTATTAATATCCACATAATACAGGGGGTTCACCCCACAGTGCAATGGCAGTTGCAACACCATGTTGATACAGTGGTTAGGTGTTTGAGTCTCACCACTAGGAATTCAATGTGAAGGAAGGTTGCGGGAGATAAGGCAGGCCAAGGATCAGATGGGTGAGACTGATGACGTTGGAGTGTTCCATCCGGCGGTGGTGGTGAAGGAAGCTTGGCGTGCTGGAGGAAAGATGTGGTAGTCAACAGTCCATAGAGGCAGCGCTGGAGCATGGTCAGAGGATGACAACGGGAGTGTTGGGAAGATGGAAGATGAAATATCTCGGTGAGATAGAGGATGAAGAACAGTGGTATTTGGAGCATGGGGTATAAGGCAGAAGTGGTGGTAGGGGCGGAAGGGTGGAGTATAGGAGGAAGGTGTGTCAAAGTGAAGGGAAGAACAGAGTATGGAGTGGAGAGCAGGAGGCATGAAGGAGAGAGGAGTAAGGGAGATGCAAGGAGGAGGGGAGGAGAAGAAGAGATGGGAGGAAGAAGGGAGAAAGGGAAAGATGGAGACAGAGGAGGCAAGGAAGAGAGAAGAAGACAGAGGAGCTAGGGAGAAGAAGAATAGAGGAGGAGATGGAGAAAAAATAGAAATGGACTGGTATGAACCAGAAAAACATGGGGATGAGGTCCCCCACCAATTGTGGCCTCACTATTTCAAAGCTCCAGTCAAAAGCGTTCACCGATCAAAAAAAAAATCCACATAATACAGGATGTGTGCATATATATATATATAAACATGTATATCCCTCTATGTACACATATGTGTAGGTATACCATATTGATGCATCTGTATGAGAATTTCCATTAGCTAATGTACGCTTGTATCGATATGTATATACATATGGATACATGAATATACTTTATATATGTATATATGCCACTTTCGATTCACTTATATCAATTTACGTTACCACCATATTGATAGGTGTGTACATGTGGTATCTCTATACATATGCATATATGTGTCGAAAGATCCTCCTGACATGTGTATGCATACATATAAACATAATTCCATGTACATCCGACCTATCCATATGATCGTAATATCACAAGATAGATACATAGATAAACATCACTCATAAATGCACACAAAAGTAGACAAGACTCCTAATGCAAACATATAAGCTAAGGATGACTTAACTATAACACATACAAACTGACTCAGTTCACTCAATCTAAGGTGAAGTGTGTGTATGCTTAGATAGTTGACTTTATCGGTTACCTGACCAAGCTCCTCTCTCGAGTGATACTTCTCCTTCGCTTGGAGGAATGGTTCATATACATGCATCCATTGACATAATCTCACGACAGTCAAATGTTCATAACATTAGCAGTATACATAAACATCTCAAGTTAGAATAATCATAATTCAATAACCTTATAATGCAATATTTCACCATGGATACCATCAATTGAAGCAACATTAAAAGAGACAATCATTAAATGTGAAAAAACTCATATATTGATAACAAGGAACAACATATTTTATTCATCTTTTGAATTCTCTTTACAGTAATTTTACCCTATGCAATACTAATAAGTAGTAGCTATACATTCGAGGTGTAACATACTCCTCCCTTATGAATCATTGTCCTCAATGAGCTAAGGTATTATTCAAAGAATATAAAAAAAATCTAACTCTACATTTATTCTTCATTCTCAAAAGCTTTAAGAATGTCTAGAAATTTCTGCTAAATTTCTGCATAATCCTCAAAAGTAGTCGAGTCTTCTGTGTACTAATCCCACTAGAATTTGCACTACAAGACATCCATGTTATGTAAGTGAAGCTTACGTATTTCCAACACCTTGACGGGCTTGAGAGTTACTACTCTGGGATCCTTTACCTGCAAAGTAGTCCAATCAATTACATGACTATTTCTTGGCATATACTTTTAAGGTAGGACACATGGAAGACATTATGCATTTTGGCAAGAGCTGGTGGAAAAGAAATTCAATAGGCTACAAGATTCAGTTCCTCAATAACTTCAAAGGGTTCAACATAACATAGGGCTAACTTAGAAGACTTTCCAAATTTGATGGAGCTTTTGTGAGGTTTTACTCTCATAAGAACTTTGTCACCTAAAGCAAAATTATGGGGCACTCTCTTGACATCTACATAACTTTTTTGTTGATTGTTAGCTTCTGCTAACCTTTGCTTAATAACCTTCACTTGCTCATCCATTTTTGTTAACATTTTTGGTTCAAGACTTACTCAATCCTCAAGTTTATCCCAACTTATCAGATTTCAACACTTTCGACCATACAAAGCTTTGAAAGGAGTCATCTTTATTGTAGAATGATATGAGTTATTGTAAGAAAATTTGACTAAGGGTAAATAATCTTCCCACTTGTATTTCTAATCCATGCAATACACCCCAAGTAGGTCCTCCAATACTTGGTTTACCCTTTCAGTTTTCCCATCCATTTTTGGATGATATGCCAAGCTAATATTTAATTGAGTCCCCAATGTAGAAAACAAGGTTTTTTAAAACCTAGAAGTGATTCATGCATCCCTATCAGAAATAATCTTTTCAGGAATCCCATGCAATCTAAACACTTCCTGCACAAACTTCCTTGTTATGGTTGGTGCTCCATCAGTTAGGTTACCTAGTATAAAATGTGCCACTTTTGTAAGTTTATCCACTACCACTAGTATGGCATTGTGCTTATTACTAGACATAGGCAGTCCTTGCACAAAATCCATACTTATAACTTGCCACTTCCATTATGGTATGTCATGTGGGTATAAAAAACCCACAGGATTATGTTTAGCTTTCACCCTTTGACACTCAAGACACCTAGCCACATAACTAGAAGCATATCCTTTCATTCCCTTCCAGAAGTATAATGGTTTCACATCAGCCATCATTTTTGTCACTCCCAGATGTCTGAAATATGGTGCTTCGTGTATTTCCTTCCATACCAGATTTCTCAATTCTTTCACATTAGGTACATATATTCTACCTTTGTACCTACATATTATACTAGGTTCAAACTGAAAACCTTCATACCTAGGATCTTGAGGATTATCCATAAGTTCTTGCTTAACTTGTAAGTAATACTCATCCTCTTTGCATTTCTGGAGTACTTTCCTTTTGAAAGCGGTATGAATTGCTACTATCAAAGTAATGTGACGTCTCTGAATTAATGCATCGACAACCTGATTCTCTTTTCCCTTGATATAATTGATATTAAAATCATATTCATTTATCAACTCTAACCATCTCCTATGTCTGACATTCAAATTTGATTGAGTAAAAAGGTACTTCAATCCATTATGGTCATTTTTTAACACAAAGGGTTTTCCTAGCAAATAGTGCCTCCACATTTGCAATGCATGAACTATAGATGCTAACTCTAAATCATACAATGCATAATTCATTTCCTAGATTCATATGCAATCGCTTGTCAATCTTGCATTAGTACACCTCATATCCCTTCTCTACATGCATCAGTGATAACCGTGAAACTTCCTTCAGGATCTGGTACCTTTAGGATTGGTGCAGTGGTTAGTTTCTCTTTGAGTAGGTCAAATGCTTCTTGACACTTCTCATTCCATTCAAAATTATTTCCTTTCTTTTGTAAAGAAGTTATAGGAAAGGAAATCTTAGAAAAGTTTGCGATGAATTTCCTATAGTATCTTGCCAAGCCCATAAAAATTCTCACTTTTGACATGTTTTTGGGTATAGGCCACTAAATAACTGCCTTAATCTTTGTTGGATCTACTGCAATTCCTTCTGCTGAAATTACATGGCCCAAATAATGTACTCTCTTTTGGAAAAATGTACACTTGGACAGTTTTTTGTACAACTTGTGCTCTCTCAATCATTGTAGGACCATTTCAAGATGCTTGCAATGCTCTTCCTCATTTCTAGAGTAAATTAGGATGTCATCTAGAAATAATAATATAAACTTGTCCAGGTAATCTTTGAACACACTATTCATAAGATTCATGAATGTTGCTGGTGAATTTGTTAAACCGAAGGGTAAAATAGTGAACTCATAGTGTTCATACCAAGTTTTGAAAGTAGTTTTAAAGATATCTTCATCTTTAACCCTTAACTGATGATAGCCAGATTGCAAATCTATCTTTGAAAATACAGTTGCACCTCTCATTTGATTAAAAAGATCATTAATGCATGACAACAAATACTTCATAACCATATTTTATTAAGCATATGATAGTCGATGCACAATCACAATGTTCCATCCTTCTTGACAAATATAATTGGCGCTCCCCAAGGTGAAACTCTTAGTCTTATTATTCCCTTTGACAACAATTTAACCAATTGTGTCTTAAGTTCCATAAGTTCTATGGTGGTCATCCTATAGGGTACCTTGGATATAGGTTCAGATCCATAAACTACATCAATAGAGAAACCAAACACTTGTTTTAGAGCTAGTCTTGGTAACTCTTCAGGAAATACATTTGAGAATTCCCTCAAAATGGGATACTTCTCTATATCTAATTTTCATGTTTCCTCGATTTCTCCATCTTCTAACTCTTGTAGACTCTCATACTCAAAATTTTCTCTATCATGCTCAAGCTCTTCAATATTTATAGCAAAGATTTTACACCCTTTCTTCTTAGCTTTCTCAAGTTGCATTGTTGTAATTTGTCAAACTTTTACCTCTTTGGGTATTCCTTGGATTTTAACTTGATTTAGGTAGTCATCTAGACTCTCAACACTCTTGGCATGACAATCTACTATGGCCCTATTCCTCCACAACCAATTCATTCCTAGGATAACATCATATGCTCCTAGTGGTGGGACATAAAGGTTTACTTTAGTAGAAAAACTAGGTAGTTCTATCCTAGCCTCAAATAAGCATTGATCCACCTTTGCTCTTGTGTTTTTGCATACTCTACATTTCATGTCATTTCCATGTACCATGCCTTCCTAGATAATTGCTTTGTTATTCTATGTGAAATAAAATTCCAGTAGCACCCATATCAATTAGAATAGAAATAGGCAAGCCAAACAAAGTACATGATGTTTCAATCAGTGTCACTTGGTAATCAACTTGTTGATCATTTGCAGCAACATGTATCATCTACTAAAACATAGCTTGTTGACTAGGTAATGAGTTGATATATGGTTGGGAACCAAAATTTTTATTAGGAAATTCATTTTCATAGCGATTCCCTTTTCATATAAAACAGCTTGTTCTTGGTCTTCTTTTCTCCACATTATCTCCAGACTTGTTAACACCTTCATTAGCCTTATTAGTGTTACTAAATATTGAATTATTTCTTTTACAATCTCTCTTGAATTATTTTCCATTAAAGTGATATCTTCTCCCTTTTGGCTTGGTTGTATCCTAAACATGTTCCTCTTTCTTAGGAGCTATCTTGTTGGAAACTTCAATATCCCTCTTATGCTCCCTCCTTTCCTGTCGGTTAAAATATGCTTTCAACTTTTGTTCTTGCTTGATGAATTTTTCGTATACAAGGTCCATTTTGGTTGGACCATGCATATCTACTTCTCCTCCAATTCTGCTATTGAGTCCTAAAATGAATTTCTTGATATGAAAACGTTCATCCTTGTGATAAATAGGAACATAATGAAGAAGTCGAGTGAAATTCTCCCAGTATTCATTGACTGTCATGGTACCTTGCCTCAACTCTTGAAATTCTGAGAGTTTCTAGTCATAAAAGAGTTGTCTAGTAACCATCTCTTGCAAAAAAAATCCACAAATTTTCCCCAAGTTAGTTTCATGAACTTATGTTAAGCTCCAACTTCTTGTTCATCCACCAGTTAGAGGCTTCACCCGCTAACTGATATGCACCCCAAGTTGTTGTGGTTACTTCATCATAGTTCCTTATCTCAAAGTATTTTTCCCTTTGCACAAGCTAGAATTCAACTTCGTCTCCTCTAGCAATACCATCAAACTTTGGTGGGAGTATCTTCTTCATATCCCTAGATAGTTCGGTGGCCACAATCTTCTTATTCCTCTTAATGGATGGTGTGGGTGATTTTTCCTTGTCTTGGTTATGATTTTCATCTTTCTCATGAGAACTTTCTCCTTCTAGACTATTGATAGGTATCTCATTCTCTACCCTATCCTAAGCTTTTTCTTTTTCCAGATTAGTTAGCCTTGCCAAGATTTGGTCAAGCCTAGCTCCCATTCTAGTAGTTCCTTTTCCACCCTCCTAACTAGTTCTGGGAATATTTCATGTCCTCTCATATGTTCTCACCATGCTTTAATGATTGGTTTAAACCTGAATGTTTTATTCATGTTAGCCTAATTATGCTATCAATTAATTTTATGGAAAGCATAAAAGTACACATTCTCATAACACAAAAAATTCCATAAAAGATCAAGTATACACTTCTTTTGATAAACACATAATTTTATTCATAACATGAGGATTTCAATATCCTATCAATTACATTGATCGACTATTCAGGTAGTCAAGGGGAGACCATCCTTTAGATTCACTCTCAGACACATAACTTAAAAGAGTATAACCTACAGACTGAGAAAATTGTTGTTCTCTATCTTTCTATTCATCTCTCATTTGTTTGTACCTATCCCAAAAAGGATAATAACCTTCAAATTTATCATCCAATACATAATTGCAATAAGTAATGCCAATAAAGTGTTCATCAATAATGTAGTCTACATTTTTCACAGACATTTGTTCATGAGACCATTTCTTGAATGGTGGTGTCTTTGGTGTATATCGCTTAGACTCTTTACTTGAAGAAATTGATATCACTTCATTCAATGGTAGAGCTCTAAGATCCCTAAAGATGAATGCAAGACTGGAACTTTCTTCTGATGGCATGTCCCTGGAAAGTGGTAATAGTTATGACTTTTTAGGTGAGACAACTGGTAGGTATTTGTACATAGACTCCATTCTCATCTTCCTCTTCACATCGTTGATTCGAGAAAGTGCATGACTAAAAGTTTCAATATCACTCAACCAGATAGCATTATCGTAGTTGGTTCCTTCAATGGTTCTAACAATGGATTTTTTTTCCTTCTTGGCCTTAAGGTAATGTTCATTTCTGACTATTGACTTTCAAGTCATTAATCTAATATGCACCATCCTAACACAAGAATTTTTCACAACATTAGATAATCTATGGAAATCTAACATTATTTTGTACCTCAAAGCAAGTATGGGATGATCTAAGTGCTTTGTTTGGATCACAAGCATCAATCACAAAGATGGCCCTAAAAAAATATATATTTGGGCTAAAAATGATGAAAAGTGGCAATATTGTTCAACACATTAATAAATTTTGTACCTTGATGAATTAACTAGTTGGGATAAAGCACAAGGTAGGTAATGATGATGCAAAATCTATTTTGTGGAATAGTATGCCTTCTAGCTATAGTAATGTTGTGTTCACATTGAACAAATTAGATGTTACTCTAGAAGATATTATCTCTATCTTGATCGATGAAGGATTGTCCTGATTCATGATTGTCCTGATTCATGATTGTCCTGATGAAGGATGTTGTGTTCACTTGTTCATGATTGTCCTGATTCATGTTCTCACACCACTATCTTGGCATCAAATTTCCTCAACAGGGATTGTCATATCATAGAGACTATCATCTAGTATTAACTTATCCTCTAACTGTCCATGAACCACAAACTAAAAATTCATCTAGTACATAGTCTTTAAGACTCATTGCCCATAAATAGTCATACCTTTTCTTATTTCCCATGAACCAAAAAATTATTCATTACATGGTAACCACAACAAGGTCAAAATTACAAATGTTGGGGTTGTCATAAGGTCTTAGTCATAAAGACTAATCATAGTCCAAAATCATTAAGACAACTATCATTGTTGATAACTATTTGCAATCGACCTTGTAAAATTTTTGAATGTTCACTGTCTTGGACTATCCTCTTGCATATTCATGGTGTGGACTGTAGCATTGGTCTATTAGGAAGAAGAAAAAGAGCTGAAAAATGCTATAGATCTATGTCCATTGCACTATCATAGGGTGTCATCATACATTAGCAACTGCCCTCTTACATGATGTGAGGTATGCCACCTCTCTTCTCAGTAATCTAATGTTCATAGTCAACTTAACCTTAGGAGAGTTAACTACACATAAAAAGGTTTTTTATAGGTCTACACAACAACCTCTTTCTTCATGGCTTGTATCTTGGACACAGTGATCTCAAAACCCTTGACCATCTATACACTAATCCTTTTAAAAAATCATAATCCTCCTTCTTGACTATGTGGATAGAGCTATGAATTTCAAGTCTCCCATTTTTGTGTATTCAATGCCCTTAAACTATGATAACAAATATGTTTCTCATCACTACACCAACAAGGTCCCTTTGATTACCGAACTATCCTCCTATGTCAATATTGGTTCACTATTTATTCTCATCCTTACAAGTCTTCATAGCATCGAGATCAACAAGTAGTTTTCCAAGAGCATGTAGCATTTTTATTAGAAGTTCTCTCAACAACTTTTGTAAATTTCCTTTGGGCTTGAAATGTCTCCAATCTTCCCTTTGCTAGGCCTATAAGACTCCATCCTCCTAAATGATCTTTGCAATGCTTGTTCTAGTGTTGCATTCTAGTATCTTTACGCATCATAAAGATATTGAGGGAGAGCTATCATGTATTGTGTCCCATTGATCACAATTTTCATTGCAACCACACATTTATATAGCGGTTTGGAAGAGTTTAGTTTTAGCTCGTTACCGCTTGGTTCATTTCCTCCTTTTGAAGTGGGGAGGCAGGCCCTCTAAGGATAAACAATAGCAAGGAAGTACATCTGTAGTTTGATCAGCTCCGTTTGTATGAAAAAATAGAACACACACCATGCCTTTTTCTCGCACTCGCAAAGGGGTTAAATTTTAATCCAAATTGAAAGATGTAGATGATTATACAAAGTGTTAAGGAATGTTTTTGTTTCTCAAGGTTACCAAATGGCATGAGAGAATTGCATATGCATTCAATAACAAAAGTGTAAATCACAAAACATAACAAACAGTTATAAATTTTAACCCCTAAGCTAAGATGACTTCATTTTATGCACCAAATGAAATATGAAGTTGGCTTGTTCCCAAAAGACAATGATGAGATGAGGGTTCAATTTTAGTCGCCTTTGAGCATTTTTTTTAAACCCAATTAAAATCTAGTGAGGTCCTAAAGCATAAAGTAGAAAACATAAAAGTTGGGTTATAATTGCCCCAAAGAGTCAAATGTTTGTTACAATCATAGAAATTCAAGATAAGAAGGCTTTCTTCACTTTGGGTCCATGTTGTCCAACGTACAAAACTTGTTAGTCTAACAACTAGAACAATGTTAGAAGTGCATGAATGATCTGATGAATCAAGAAAATTAAAGCACATGTGAAAAAAATGATCGTAAAACTTCTTACCAAAGTTGGGCATCGTTACACATGATAGCGTCATGATTCATCATCTGGGAATCACTCAGGTGAATTTGGGTGTCGCTCTATTGTGAAAATAGAGAGCACAATAGCGTCACAATTTTGTTGAGCATTGCTTTGGTGAATTTGGGGGCATCATCGTTTGAAGTCTTTGATACCTCGATATTAAATTAGTGTTGCTATTTATTTAATCAATGTCACAGTTTGAAATAGCAATAGCATTGCTATATGGTGCTGCACTTCAAAGGTGTTGTATTTGATTTGGGCGTCACTGTATCCTGCAAAAAAGAAAACAAACGAAGTTTGAGATAAAAATTGATTAAATTGATAGTTTGCCCTCCTTCTAGCGCCAAATTGTGGACTAAAGATTGTCAGTGTGGGTCGATTACGCTTGATCCATGATGAATCGAAGCATAATTTAGCCACTAAACCTCAATATCAAACAAGATCATTGAAATTGAAAGTTAAACTAAACATTTATTGAAATTGAAAATTGCCAACTACGAAAATAGTTACATGTCTACTCTAACCCATTTGAAACTTATCTCAGTTTTGGAATTGGTGTCGTGTTGATGTGGAACAACGGCCAGACTTTCCCATTCTCATGATGTATGAGCTTGTTTCAATCGATTCTACGGAAGAGAATTGATGAAATCATTGTGATAAATGGATGAAAACCTGATTTATGCTAAATTAGACATGATGCAAGCTAATTGAACATGATTTTATGTTAAAATTGATCTAATTATGCAATTGCTAAGCTAAAAGATGGAAACCCTAATTTATAAACAAGCTAAGATGGATGCATGGAAGCCATTAATGGATGTCTTAAGTTTGCAATTGAAAGATGAATCCATTTGTCTCCAAATAGTGTCCTTTTTATAGGAGAGTAAATGAGAAATGGAGGGTTGAGATCAAAAAGATTAATCAACAGTCAAGAATGGAGGAAATAGGAGGCATGGATCATGGATTCTCATCAACAAATGAGAGTGTAAGATGAGAATTAATTAGGGCTCACATTTTTTCCAAACAAATACACTTTTGACCTACACACATAGGTCACCAGGTGACTTGCTTAAGAGGTCACAAGTTTAGCTTGTTCAAAAAGCCAAGTGAGATGATTGGTGGAGAGAGAATATTCTTTGGAATATTCTCATGGGTGAGGATAAAGACATTTTTCAAATTAAAAGAAAGTTTTAATTGTGTAAAAAAGGGATATGGAATATTACCCTTTTGGAGGAAAATTAGTTTAATTGCTAATTAAACAAGGTTTAATCATGCAATTAAGGGATTAGAAGAATTAAAGTGATATTCATTAAATTAAATGATTTAATGAATGGGGAGGGATGAAATGAGATTTAATTAAATAACTTAGGGTTATTTAATTAAATAAGATGACTTAGGGAATTAAATTAAATATTTTATCTATTTAATTTAATGAGATAAAATGTTAGCATGAAAAGGGGTGAATTAACTCGATTTGATTAATTAGGTTAATGCACAAAAATGAGGCAATTAATTAATTAGTTGGGCTAATTTAATTAATTAAGTGAAAAGTGAATGGATTTAAAGAGGAAATGATGTTAGTATACCCATTTCGAGTGCATGATATCATTCAAGACATTTTTCAATGTCTACATTTTTTACCTCTTTGAAGCAAGGTACTTGCCACTTCGGTTCAAAGAATAATGCTCCTCGAATAAAAAAATCCTACCTAAATAAAAAAAATAAAAGAATTTTGATTTTCTTGATGCTCCAGCAGAAGGATAAAGCTGATTCCCTGCCCCCTCTAGAAATTAGATGAAAATTTGAATTTTGGGTTGATTTCTCGACAAAGGTGAAAAGCTACCCGAGCGGTCCAAAAAGGCTCTGGGATGCAAGAATTATGCCAAAAACGCAAAAAATAATGCAAAATAAGCTCTAGTTTGGCAAAATTGGTGAAAATGATGATAAACCCTATCTTCAAGGTTAAATTAAGGCAAAAAAACCTAATTTTCTAGCATAAATAAAAGAAGGGTCACTTTTAATTCATTTGTGCATTCACACCATAAAGATTCTTGTTGTTTGAGCTCTAACCCTCTGACGAAATGGCACGATGACAGCTCCCATGACACATTTTTGAATTAAGTTCGAGTGTACCAGTAGATTCTAGGCTCAGGACCACTAGTATGTAACTCAAAACTTATTTAAAATTTGACTTTTTGATGCATTTATTGCACTTTGAATTTTAAACTTTAGTGGCATCGCTATATAGAAACAACCATTTGAGAATCAACAGTGCTAAAATGAATTATAGTGATGCATATGTATATAGAGACGTAGTTCGTGATTTAAAATTAGGGTTTTCAATTTTAAATTGAAACACATGTGTATATATTGACACATTTCCAGATTTGGAAATTTGGGTTAGGGTTTTCAAAGCTTAAATCATAACACCCTTTTGTTTGGGGATGCACTTTGTGATTATCAATTTGAAATGCCTTCAGACATTTCAATTTGGAATTTGAATATAGCGACACTATTGTGATTTTGAGCTGAAAATTGCAAATGGAGTCAAATTTCTTTGATTTTTTGACTTTGTGTGCTTCATGAGTGCAAGAGGTCATTACATCGTTGATGTTGCATGAGAATAGGCCAATAGTTTTGGAGAGACTAGATGGTTTGTCAGAGTTACGCCATAAGCACTTGGGAGAGATCAACCTTTGGTATGTTGCATATGAGCTCATCGTTCAAACTCATTTAACTATGATGGTTGCTTTATGCGAGAGATGGAAAAGTGAAACTTTGTTGTTTCACCTCTCGACAGGTGAGGCGATAGTTACCTTAGAGGATGTATGGAATATTCTGCATTTTCCGATACATGGCGAGTGGGTGATAAATGATGTCGATGTTGGATATGATGCCTGCCACGAGGTGATGGAGTTGGAGAACATTGCTCTAGTCACATCACAAATTGACCTCAAGATGTATAGAGGTCACATGCCCACATTCTGATTGATTATTACAGCCATCATTTCAGGTTTGGTCGCTCTAGACTAACAGAGCAGAGGGTTCAGCCAGGATGGGGCTTGACATGGCACCAAATGCTTCACAAGAGGACTTTGTTCGTATAGAGGCCAATGATGCTGATGTCACTATATCATGACATGCACAAATTTTTCTATTGTGGTGGCAAAGCCATTGGCGCAGGGGTGACCCTACTTCACATTTGGGAGTGGGAGCATATAGTTTTTGTCCAATTGGTAGTACAAATGATCGATGTTCAGCCGAATGATTCAATAATTTGGAGGTACAGAGGTACCATTACCCTACAACACATTGGACAAATTAGGCTCCCGTGCTAGAGGCGGGTATTGGATGACATGACAGTATTTAGATGGTGACCCTAGCTACAGATACCAAGGTGGTACGATGATGCACATGAATTTTTTTTCACTAGATAGACCTTGTGCATGCAGGGCTGGGAGCATACTATCATTGAGAGAGACCTACCAGATAGAATGGTACAACTGTTCGACAAGCAGCTATATAAGTCGGATGATGATATTAGAGCCATTTTTGTGAGGTTTGCTCGAGAGGTGCCCATATGGGGACCCACCATTCTAACTATGGAGGTAGTGGAGGGATTCAAGAAGTTGGTAGCTCAACTATGGGCATATGACCAAAGTCAGGTGGTTGCATATATGACGTTTGCTTATGATGCATGGTTCACACCTCCTTGGCGCTTGACAGATCCAATGGGTGCTCCTCTGCGGGGGAGACCCAGAGGGATAGGAGTAGGTAGGGATAGGGTAGCCAAGATGGCCAATATGGGCAGGTTTTGGGGGCTCCACTAGTTGGTCAACAACCTCCTCAGTAGCCTTTGGTTCAACAACAACCAGGACAATAGCAGGAAAGATAGTAGTAGGCAACACAGTGACCACCACTTGATGCAAGAGATATTCAAATACAACAGTCGCAGCAACAAGTGCAAGTTTTGATAGGTGAGCGGGATTAGGCTCACCAACAGATTTTGGTTATTACTACTGAGCAAGACCAGGCCAGACAACATGTAGTGGCCATCACAACAAAGAGGGACCATACTAGGTAGAAATTGTAGGTTGTGACCACAAAGAGATATTAGGAGATTGGGTGGCGACACCAGATAGAGGTGATGATGGAAGCTTCTCAGGGAAGGAATGTATCCGCGAGATTATACAAAGAGGCTATGACAAAGGAAGCTTATTATAGGATGCATTACCATTGATATGTGCCAACGCCAGTTAGACAGCTAGAATTTTCACAAAGGAGTGATGCTCGATCCAGAGCTAAGGAGCAGCCAAAGAGGCAGGCTAGAGAGGGGAGCAACCATCAAGGCTAACTTCTAGTGTACAAACACTTTTTTATTTTTTTTCCTAATTCTTTGACACAAATATATATTCATGGGCTCATTTTTTATAGCCTCGTAGATATTTGTATTTATGATCAATATACATATACTAATCTAGATTTTGTACCATGACATTCATTTTTTGATATATATGATATTGATACAAATTCTATATGATGCGTTCATCTTATTGCATGCTTATGATTGTATGGATGCATATAATATGAGATTATTATATTTGATCATGTATGGATGCACTTTACTTATGCTTATGTGATATGTGATGTAATGCTATGGATGGATGCAATGTTGTATTATCTTTCAATATCTTTTCATGATATGCCATGGGATGAATGATATGATATGCAAATGTTATGGATGCATTTATTTTTGTGTATTTCTTATTCAATTTTATGGGATGATCATGTATACATATTGATGTATGGATAGTTAATGCAAATGTTTATGCTATGATATGCCATGTGATGTATGCTTATGATATATGCAATGATTTAAGATGCTTAGAATAACAAATCTATACTATTCATCACAACTCAAATGATAAGGATGGTGCAAAATGTATGATGTGATATGCTATGATGATGCAAGATGGATGTTTTATGATTATGCTATGATTATGAAATGCATGTATGCTGACGATTTGTGGATGCAGGATGGATGCATTGATGATGTTTTTTTTACTGTCATGATACCAGGTTAGCATGGAGAGAAGATAGAAGAATAAAGAATGAATGACCATCAATTTTAATGATTGCTTCAAAAGATCCGACAAGTCTATAATCCATCGAGACTTTATTAGAGATGGTGACGAGACATGCATGATGAGGATGAATGCAAGATGATGAGTTACTCACATTTTGGGATTGGGATTTGTCATTATTCCTTATTGTTTGATATAACACATAGACATGATGCATCAAGGTATCAAAAACCAGGATGACATTGTATCTAGTGTAATGAACTTTGAGTCTACAAACATATAGGATAGTTCTTGTTTAGATATTGACATACAAAAACCTCATTGGAATGTAAGTTAGAAACTTAGAATATATTGGACCAAATCATATGCAATAGTCAACAACATACTCCAAACAACCTTCCCACACACAACTAAGAAAGTATACGCCAAGATTATTTTACAAGAGTATCCACAAGCACAACAAACAAAAGATCATGATCGATTCCCCATTCCTTTCTCTCTAAATCATTTTGATAGACATGATTGAGAGGTCCTCAGAATGGGTCATTAAGAAAAATCATAAGAAAAGATCAAAGACAAACAGTCAGTGTTATCTATATCTCTTGCCTAGTTTAATTTTAGCTAAGGTGATACCTAACACTAATTTCCATTGCAAGAAGGATACATCCTAGGACATCTTGATCAAGTAGTTGTTTGATGTTAGAATGATGATGAGCTTTATGATAAGACATTGATATAAACTTCATTGACACATTTACCTATGATCTAGACTTTAGATTCTGACACTTAGGTTCTCACTTTACAACTTGTGACACTTGTTTTCTATTTGTTTTTCCAAAGAGTGAAGGTGACGATCGATTTATTATGGGTGAAATTTATTGTGGGTGAAAGCGAGATGGGATGGGAGGTTTTGGATTTTTTTGAATATTTCAATGTTTTTGGTATTTTAAAAATATTTTGAGGTTGTTTTTGGACTTTTCAAAAATTTATGTGGATGTTTTGGGTTTTTCAATTTTTTGAGGTTGTTTAGGGCTTTTGAATGTTTTCTAATGTTTTTGGATTTTCAAATTTCTAATGTTTTTATGTTTTTTGAATATTTGGATGTTTTTGGGTTTTTGAGAGTTTTTCAAATATTTGGATGTTTTTGTGTTTTCAAGATTTTTTTGACCAAGAACCTAACCTAAAGACCTATCCTAGGGGCCTTGCGGGCTAATCAAATATAAGTCTTTCCTACGTTATACACACAAAGACCATGTAGTTCAGCTGACCCAACTTATTGACAAGATGAGAAATGCATAGGTGACAGAATGTCAGTTTATTATGGCAGATTCCTAAAAGACTAACCTAGGGTGTCTCGGGGGCACATCAATGATGGTATTTCCTACATTCAAGCTTAGAGACAACATAATTCGATAAGGGACTGTTTTTGGATTTTTGATGTTCGACATTTTTAGAGTTTTGATGTGTTTTGGATTTTTCCTTTACAATTTTCTAAATGTTTTTGGATTTTAGCTGTACATGATTTTGCAAATGTTTTTGGATTTTCAGATTACTGTTTTATGAATGTTTTTGGTATTTTTTGATGACCATTAAGATATACAAGAGCTCGATATGATCCATAACAAAGTGCCCCCAACATGACATGTTAGACTACTTCGATAAAGGAAGGACAAACTGACCTTTGGAATATGCCAAGTAGTACTAAAGGGATCGCGGTACTTGACAACATCAAGCTATGATAAGGACACATATAGGTGATGGATAAATGGTGGTGCAAAGAATGATAGGAAAAAAGAGCCAAAGAATAGATGGAGGTGCTTTATTTACGCGAGGTGCCTATTTGCCAGGTTTTCATCAAGGTACTTTCCCAAATTGCCACTGAAGTGGTATTCACTGGAGGATGATTTTTTTTTACTTTTTAAATTTTTTTTCCCATTTTTTTGGATTTTGATTATTTTTTGATTTTTTTGTATTTTTAGATTTACACCCTTCAAGACTAGGCATAATTTTTTTTAAGATGCAAGTTGTTGGTTGGATCCTGCAAGGGTTCTCCTTCAGGTATTTAATATGCTCCTAATCCATAGATTGTTGTGATAACAAAGGGACCCAACCAGTTAGGCTCAAACTTCCCTTTCCTGTCCTGATCCAACAGGTTCTTCTAATTCTGCTTTAAGAAAAGGTCCCCTACCTAGAGAGACCAATATTTGATTTTCTTGTTATAGCTTTTTTTTATTCAATTTTGATATACTTGCAAGTGATTGAGGGCCTCAAGATGATGCTCATCTAAGAATTCTAACTCGTTCAACCGAGATACTCTATATTCTTCATCTATGATCAAGTTTTGTAATGACACTCACAATGATGGGAGCTAAACCTCAATAGGAAGGATGGCTTCGGATCTGTAAACCAAGGACAAAGGGGTTACACCTGTAGGCATGTGTATATTGGATCGATAGGCCCAAAGAGCAGGATTTAGCTGCAGATGCCAATCACGACCAACTTCATTAACTATTTTCTTCAGGATTTTTAGGATAGTTTTGTTCATAGCCTTAGCTTGGTCATTTCCTTGGGGTTAATATGGGGTAGAGAATCAGTGTTGGATGTTGAATCTTTGGCATACCTCTTTCACATCCTAATTCTTAAAGGGTGTTCCATTGTCTGAGATGAGGGTTTGTGGAACACCATAACAACATATTAAATAGCTCAGAATAAATTTAGCAATCTGCTTCCCCTATGTAGGTCATGGGAATGGCTTCAACCCACTTAATAAAGTACTCAGTGGTTGTAATGATAAAATTGTGTCCATTGGATGAGGTGGGAGTGATTTTTCCTATGAGGTCAAGTCCCCACTGTGAGAAAGGCCAGGGTGTGATCATGGGTTACAACTCTTGAGCTGGGGCACAAATTTGATTCCCATGCTATTGAAATTGGACACATCTCTGCATGTACTGATGAGCTTCTTTTTCCATGGTTGGACAATAGTACCCCATCCTCAATAGTTTCTTAGCTAACATCATACTGCTAGAATAGGATCCACATATTCCATTATGTACCTCTATTAAAGCGGTCAAGGCTTTCTCTTGGTTAAGACATCATAGTAATGTCCCTTCGATGCTTTGATGGTAAAGGGTATCACCTAAGATCATTAATTGTGATTCCTTTTTAACAAAGGTCTTTTTAAGGTTTGAGGTGATATCGAATGGGAGGGTTCCTCTACTTAGGTAGGTAACGATGTCATGGTACCATGGGGATCTAGGACCAACAATGACACACATGAATTCTCATTTATGAATCTTGAAAGTTGGTACGAGAAGTTGTTCTACCAAGAATTACATTGGAGGACATTGTTTGACATGTCTAGTAGTGATCCGATCGTTGCTATGGCATTTGATGCTCTACTATTTATGTGAGGAATCTACTCAAAAGTTATGTCTATAAAAAGGTCCTTGAGACTGTCTACCATCTTTTTGTAAGGAGTGAGCTTATCATCCTTATTTTGATAGTCATCGTTGACTTGGTTGAAACCAGCTATGAATCTCCATATAATTTCATCTCTTGAATATACCATTGAACTACTATCTGTTGTGCATGCTTTGCACACACACCCTACCATGGGTAGGGACCCCCTCTTTTCGCTCTCAACGAGCTGCTTTTCTCTTGTCTCATTTTTCGTGCCCCTTTCCTAGAGCCTAAATTGGTCATGTGTCTTCAAACGATCAAATTCCCCTGACTAAATTCACCTACTTGAGTTTTGTTAAGTCTTTTTCCTTTTGCGGAAGTGCCCCTACAGGTTTCCCTTCACCTGTTGCCTCGACGTCCTTTAGGCCTTGCGGACTTGTAGCTACTAGTCGCCTCTTATGGGTTGCCACTCATGTTTCGCTGTTAAGTAGTGACTAATGCTCAACTTCCACCCGCATGGTGGGTTCCACATTTAGTTTCTCCGTTTGGGCCTTGACTAAGCATCCAAATGAGCAAGAGTCCACATCTCGCCTACCCTGGGTCGACCATACAAAGAAATCAATGCACGCCATTTGTGGAAATTGGCCCATAAATGTTGCTCCATGCCCTTCATTTTACTTGGGGCATTCAAATCTGGAGAGAAGTAAATTCCCCCCCTTCCATTTTTTGCTCTTTGTCTTGTTCTTGCTGACCTGGTCCCTGCTCACTCGATTCACTTTTTCCTTCATTTTTGACATTGGGGACAAGTTTCCTATGGATTTTGGATGTTTTTGTGGTGCCTAAGTGAACTACCAAGGTTTTGTTAAGTTTTGGGAAGTTGCAAAAATTTCATTCTAGGCCGTTGTCCCTCCTTGGCCATTTTGGGAACTTCATCCCTTTGTGGCCGTTTCCAGAACTCTGTCCCTCCTTGGCTATTTCCAGAACTCCGTTCCTCTATGCCCATTTCGGGAGTTCAAAAAATCCATCCCTCCTTAGTTGTTTCCGGAACTCCATCCCTCTGTGGCCATTTCTGAAACTCTATCCCTCTGTGGCCATTTTTGGAACACTGTCCCTCTATGGCCATTTCAAGAACTCCATCCCTCCATGATAGTTTCTGAAACTCTGTCCCTCGGCTGTTTCTAAAACTTTGTCCCTTTGTGGCCATTTTTGGAACTCTGTCTCTTCGTGGCCATTTTTTGGAGATTTGTCCCTCGGCTGTTTTTGGAACTCCGTCCCTTCATGGCCATTTCAGGAACTCCATCTCTTCGTGGCTATTTTTGGAACTCTGTCCCTCCTTGGCCATTTCTGGGACTCTGTCCCTTCGTGGCCGTTTTGAAACTCTGTCCCTTTGTGGCTGTTTCTAGAACTTCATCCCTCCTTGGCCATTTCTGAAACTCCGTCCCTTCATGGTTGTTTCCAGAACTTGATCCTTCCGTGGTTGTTTCTAGGCCATGGTCCCTCCGCCTATTGTCCCTTCGCTCCTTGTCCATTTTTCATGTGGCGCTTGCACCCCTAAGCTCACATCAATGTTTATGGTCCAAATGAGCTCCAAATATGAATATTATGATCTTTTGATGATGCATGAATGGATCTAACAAGGAGTTTGCAGGATTTGACTAACATTTTCCTTGATTTGTGTATGAAAGCGCTTATGACACTTCATGTATGTAGGATTCAAGGAGCCTACCGTGGGTCTGTTGGGGAGACCCATTGAGAAAGTTGAACAAAGAAAATCACATAGCTCCTATCACCATTCATTTTATGTCCACCTTTCCTTGTAGTACCCATCAACAGAGCTGGAATTGGAAGCAAGCCTATGTCAAGGAATTTAGTGACAAATCTATAAAGGGTCGCCTTGAAGGTGGTGGGAGGGAGTGGCTATTTCCCCCCTCCAAACAAATGATCACGATCCATCAGGAGCTGTCTCACCAGATCATCTAATCCATTTAACAATGATGCAAATTTGTAATTGAGGTTCATTTGATCTAATAGATAATGTTGTCAATGCATCAAGCAAATAACAACCTTCAAGCAATTTCAACTACAGTGAAAAGGGAAATCAATAAGAGGACAAAACTGCTATAGTGACTGGCCACTACAGGAAAAAATAAAGAAAAGACAAAATATGTATTTTAAATTGTTGAATATTGTGGGGTAGGTGAAGCCCTAGTGCAATCAAATTTGGGCCACACAATGTAATTCAATCCTAGCCATTCATTCGGGATTTGGAAAACTATAAATAGGGGTCTTACCCTCATTTGTAAATGGTTGGAGAGCTGGTGTAAAAAACATTTGCAGCAATAAATGACAACATTGCATGATTTTATGGATGTTCTCTTTGATTTTTCTCATCTTGCATGCATGGTTCTACCTTCCATATTAGTTTTAGTTGTAGATTCTTGAATGGAAGTGATAATGGAAAGTGTTGTTATGGTATTTGATGATATTTCAACCCATACTTTTAGCACTTGTTGATGACAAGTTGCTGTGCAAAGTTAGACTAGGCTTCTTTCTGTCATTGCTGCAACTTAATTCAATTGCATGTTCATGATGTGCATGTGCAATCTGAAAATATGCAAAACTTAGGAGATTGCACTGGTTTTGTGTAGTTGTAGGTTCTATTGGTCAATCAAAATCCAGTTTAGGGAGTATGTCTACTGTAGTAGCCTCCATGATCACTATTCATTCATAGTTTCAGATCCAGGAACTTCCTCTCTCCCCTATCCTTTTTCCTTTTTTTAATAAGTGACCTATGCTAAGATTCATTGCACATTGTAAATCCAAATATAATGATAAAATGGAGTTCAAGACTATTGTTTGAACCTGCAACAATTGCACACTAACTTCCCCATCTTAGGAACTCCATTTCAAGACCCAACTTCCCACGCTTTGTAACTCATCAATAAGTCTACCTTGTGATTCCAACAAATCACATCGAACAACTGAGATATTCCAAACATTGTCAAGACCTGACATTAGAGACCTTGGGATAGTGTTCTACAATTTGATTGTGGAAGATTGTCTTTCAAGAGAGGTGATGCACCTATGCATTACCTATGTTGAGAAAGTGTGCAAAATACCCATCAACAAAAATGACACTAAAAGGAGGGCCTATCATGTTGAGGCTACAAAGTTGAAAGTTAGAAATTGAAAAGAGAACTTTTAAGAAGAAATCTGAGATAAGGAGACCTCTTTTAATGTTGAAACCTAAAATCAAAATTTTTTGAAGGAAAATGAAAACCGAATTGAAATGGAGCAGCATGTACAAATTGACATCACTCAGCTACATGCAAATTTAAATAAGATATTGAAAAAACTATTGCAGAAATTAGCATCAGAAGATAAATGCAGGATTCATTGC
>VDFB02287100.1:0-68401 GCA_007258455.2 Sequoia sempervirens
GTATTTAATATGCTCCTAATCCATGGATTGTTGTGGTAACAAAGAGACCCAACCGGTTAGGCTCAAACTTCCCTTTCCTATCCTGATCCAACAAGTTCTTCTAATTATGCTTTAAGAAAAGGCCCCCTACCTAGAGAGACCAATATTTGATTTTCTTGTTATAGCTTTTTTTTATTCAATTTTGATATACTTGCAAGTGATTGAGGGCCTCAAGATGACGCTCATCTAAGAATTCTAACTCGTTCAACTGAGATACTTTATATTCTTCATCTATGATCAAGTTTTGTAATGACAATCACAATGATGGGAGCTAAACCTCAATAGGAAGGATGGCTTTGGATCTGTAAACCAAGGACAAAGGGGTTACACCTGTAGGCATGTGTATATTGGATTGATAGGCCCAAAGAGTAGGATTTAGCTGCAGATGCCAATCATGACCAACTTCATTAACTTTTTTCTTCAAGATTTTTAGGATAGTTTTGTTCATAGCCTTAGCTTGGTCATTTCCTTGGGGTTAATATGGGGTAGAGAATCAGTGTTGGATGTTGAATCTTTGGCATACCTCTTTCACATCCTAATTCTTAAAGGGTGTTCCATTGTCTGAGATGAGGGTTTGTGGAACACCATAACAGCATATTAAATAGCTTAGAATAAATTTAGCAATCTGCTTCCCCTATGTAGGTCATGGGAATGGCTTCAACCCACTTAATAAAGTACTCAGTGGTTGTAATGATAAAATTGTGTCCATTGGATGAGGTGGGAGTGATTTTTCCTATGAGGTCAAGTCCCCACTGTGAGAAAGGCCAGGGTGTGATCATGGGTTACAACTCTTGAGCTGGGGCACAAATTTGATTCCCATGCTATTGAAATTGGACACATCTTTGCATGTACTGATGAGCTTCTTTTTCCATGGTTGGACAATAGTACCCCATCCTCAATAGTTTCTTAGCTAACATCATACTGCTAGAATAGGATCCACATATGTCATTGTGTAACTCTATTAAAGCGGTCAAGGCTTTCTCTTGCTTAAGACATCATAGTAATGTCCCTTCGATGCTTTGATGGTAAAGGGTATCACCTAAGATCATTAATTGTGATTCCTTTTTAACAAAGGTCTTTTTAAGGTTTGAGGTGATATCGAATGGGAGGGTTCCTCTACTTAGGTAGGTAACGATGTCATGGTACCATGGGGATCTAGGACCAACAATGACACACATGAATTCTCATTAATGAATCTTGAAAGTTGGTACGAGAAGTTGTTCTACCAAGAATTACATTGGAGGACATTGTTTGACATGTCTAGTAGTGATCCGATCGTTGCCATGGCATTTGCTGCTCTACTATTTATGTGAGGAATCTACTCAAAAGTTATGTCTATAAAAAGGTCCTTGAGACTGTCTACCATCTTTTTGTAAGGAGTGAGCTTATCATCCTTATTTTGATAGTCATCGTTGACTTGGTTGAAACCAGCTATGAATCTCCATAGAATTTCATCTCTTGAATATACCATTGAACTACTATCTGTTGTGCATGCTTTGCACACACACCCTACCGTGGGTAGGGACCCCCTCTTTTCGCTCTCAACGAGCTACTTTTCTCTTGTCTCATTTTGCGTGCCCCTTTCCTAGAGCCTAAATTGGTCATGTGTCTTCAAACGATCAAATTCCCCTGACTAAATTCACCTACTTGAGTTTTGTTAAGTCTTTTTCCTTTCGCGGAAGTGCCCCTACGGGTTTCCCTTCGCTCGTTGCCTCGACGTCCTTTAGGCCTCGCGGACCTATAGCTACAAGTCACCTCTTGTGGGTTGCCACTCATGTTTCACTGTTAAGTAGTGACTAATGCTCAACTTCCACCTGCATGGCGGGTTCCACATTTAGTTTCTCCGTCTGGGCCTTGACTAAGCATCCAAATGAGCAAGATTCCACATCTCGCCTACCCTGGGTCGACCATACAAAGAAATCAATGCACGCCATTTGTGGCAATTGGCCCATAAATGTTGCTCCATGCCCTTCATTTTACTTGGGGCATTCAAATCTGGAGAGAAGTAAAGTCCCCCCCTTCCATTTTCTGCTCTTTGTCTTGTTCTTGCTGACCTGGTCCCTGCTCACTCGATTCACTTTTTCCTTCATTTTTTACATTGGGGACAAGTTTCCTATGGATTTGGGATGTTTTTGTGGTGCCTAAGTGAACTACCAAGGTTTTGTTAAGTTTTGGGAAGTTGCAAAAATTTCATTCTAGGCTGCTGTCCCTCCTTGGCCATTTTGGGAACTTCGTCCCTTTGTGGCCGTTTCCAGAACTCTGTCCCTCCTTGGCTATTTCCAGAACTCCGTTCCTCCGTGGCCATTTTGGGAGTTCCAAAAATCCATCCCTCCTTAGTTGTTTCCAGAACTCCATCCCTCTGTGGCCATTTCCGGAACTCTATCCCTCTGTGGCCATTTTTGGAACACTGTCCCTCTATGGCCGTTTCAAGAACTCTATCCCTCCATGACAGTTTCTGAAACTCTGTCCCTCGACCGTTTCTGAAACTTTGTCCCTTTGTGGCCATTTTTGGAACTCCGTCTCTTCGTGGCCATTTTTTGGAGCTTTGTCCCTCATTGGCTGTTTCTGGAACTCCGTCCCTTCATGGCCATTTTGGGAACTCCATCTCTTCGTGGCCGTTTCTGGAACTCTCTCCCTCCTTGGCCATTTCTGGGACTCTGTCCCTTCGTGGCCATTTTGAAACTCTGTCCCTTTGTGGCTATTTTTGGAACTTCGTCCCTCCTTGGCCGTTTCCGAAACTCTGTCCCTTCGTGGTTGTTTCTAGAACTCGATCCTTCCGTGGTTGTTTCTGGGCCATGGTCCCTCCGCCTATTGTCCCTTCGCTCCTTGTCCATTTTTCATGTGGTGCTTGCACCCCTAAGCTCGCATCAATGTTTATGGTCCAAATGAGCTCCAAATATGAATATTATGATCTTTTGATGATGCATGAATGGATCTAACAAGGAGTTTGCAGGATTTGACTAACATTTTCCTTGATTTGTGTATGAAATCACTTATGACACTTCATGTATGTAGGATTCAAGGAGCCTACCGTGGGTCTGTTGGGGAGACCCATTGAGAAAGTTGAACAAAGAAAATCACATAGCTCCTATCACCATTCATTTTATGTCCACCTTTCCTTGTAGTACCCATCAACAGAGCTGGAATTGGAAGCAAGCCTATGTCAAGGAATTTAGTGACAAATCTATGAAGGGTGGCCTTGAAGGTGGTGGGAGGGAGCGGCTATTTCCCCCCTCCAAACAAATGATCATGATCCATCAGGAGTTGTCTCACCAGATCATCTAATCCATTTAACAATGATGCAAATTTGTAATTGAGGTTCATTTGATCTAATAGATAATGTTGTGAATGCATCAAGCAAATAACAACCTTCAAGAAATTTCAACTATAGTGAAAAGGGAAATCAATAAGAGGACAAAACTGCTACAGTGACTGGCCACAACAGGAAAAAATAAAGAAAAGACAAAATATGTATTTTAAATTGTTGAATATTGTGGGGTAGGTGAAGCCCTAGTGCAATCAAATTTGGGCCACACAATGTAATTCAATCCTAGCCATTCATTCGGGATCTGGAAAACTATAAATAGGGGTCTTCCCCTCATTTGTAAATGGTTGGAGAGCTGGTGTAAAAAACATTTGCAGCAATAAATGATAACATTGCATGATTTTATGGATGTTCTCTTTGATTTTTCTCATCTTGCATGCATGGTTCTACCTTCCATATTAGTTTTAGTTGTAGATTCTTGAATGGAAGTGATAATGGAAAGTGTTGTTATGGTATTTGATGATATTTCAACCCATGCTTTTAGCACTTGTTGATGACAAGTTGATGTGCAAAGTTAGACTAGGCTTCTTTCTGTCATTGCTGCAACTTAATTCAATTGCATGTTCATGATGTGCATGTGCAATCTGAAAATATGCAAAACTTAGGAGATTGCATTGGTTTTGTGTAGTTGTAGGTTCTATTGGTCAAGCAAAACCTAGTTTAGGGAGTTTGTCTACTGTATAGCCTCCATGATCACTATTCATTCATAGTTTCAGATCCAGGAACTTCCTCTCTCCCCTATCATTTTTCCTTTTTTTTAATAAGTGACCTATGCTAAGGCTCATTGCACATTGTAAATCCAAATATAATGATAAAATGGAGTTCAAGACTATTGTTTGAACCTGCAACAATTGCACACTAACTTCCCCATCTTAGGAACTCCATTTCAAGACCCAACTTCCCACGCTTTGTAACTCATCAATAAGTATACCTTGTGATTCCAACAAATCACATCGAACAACTGAGATATTCCAAACATTGTCAAGACCTGACATTAGAGACCTTTGGATAGTGTTCTACAATTTGATCGTGGAAGATTGTCTTTCAAGAGAGGTGATGAACCTATGCATTACCTATGTTGAGAAAGTGTGCAAAACACCCATCAACAAAAATGACACTAAAAGGAGGGCCTATCATGTTGAGGCTACAAAGTTGAAAGTTAGAAATTGAAAAGAGAACTTTTAAGAAGAAATCTGAGATAAGGAGATCTCTTTTAATGTTGAAACCTAAAATCAAAACTTTTTGAAGGAAAATGAAAACCGAATTGAAATGGAGCAGCATGTACAAATTGACATCACTCAGCTACATGCAAATTTAAATAAGATATTGAAAAAACTATTGTAGAAATTAGCATCAGAAGATAAATGCAGGATTCATTGCACTTGCAGGCATAAAAAATTGGGGTGTCTAACATTCTTGGGTAGGATTAAAAGAGTCTTGCAAGGAGAAATTCCCTTTTGGGAAATATACCAGCCCTTGGCTCCCAAAGATCCAAAAGAGGAAATGAATAACATGGAAGCCAGGGCATTCAAGGAGCTGATCCAAGAACATTTGAACAACAAATATGGACCAAGATTGGAGGAGGTGTTGATGTCTACTTGGTGCAGATTTCACAATGCACCTCACTCTGAATTCACTTGCTCATCATGCATGAACATTATCACTCAAACTCGAGGCTATTTGAACAAGTTGGATTAGCCAAATATCAATGAAGTTGAGTCATCTCATGAGATAGGAGAGCTATCAACATTTGGAGGACAACAAAGTAAAGATGAACCAAGAAATCTGACACAAACTAGTGTTGGGACAGTGAACGTTGAAGCTGAAAATGAAAAGGAAGGAGCTGATTTTTGTAGGACAACAAAAGGATTTGATGAAGGTTCAATTGGAAAGAAGTTAGAAAGCCTTTCCTCTATCAACAAAGAGTAGTCCTCCAATCTAGAAGAGAAGCCATTGGAAGTTGAGGATGGGTCAACAAAGTTTGTAGCAACTCATGAGGATGCTGAAAATCAAAAAGAGGAAAATCAGCAAGAGGAAAGGGATGACAACCTTGCAAAAACAAAAAATGATGATGAAGGCATAAGTAAAATCAGACTGGAAGACCTCTCCATCTACAATGACAATGACCAAGCATCTGAAAATGAAGATTTGGAGAAGTGGGAACAATCATATGTTGTGACTATTCGCCATCCAACCTCCCTCTCGAATGATGAGGAGGACCCAATAGCAGAAAGATATTGCCAGCTCATCTCTAGATTAGCAAGGGATTGGTCTGAGCTAAGATATCAAGTGGATCTAGAGGTGTTGTTACTCCCAAATTGGTGTAGGCTCCATGATTTATCACACTCTGATTTTTCATGTGGGCTATACCGAGAAGCTGTCAAACAAGTTAGAGGAAAAGTGGAGCGGCCAAGTGTTCGACCTCCCCTACTTCTGCCTAGATCGAAGAAGAAGACCAAAATCATGAATAGAGTGATGACTCAATTGAAAGAGGGCCTCAAGAGGGTGTTAGGACAGCAATATAGTCTCAAGCTTCCGAGCGATGAAGTAGATCAAATAGGAATGTTGTCCACCAATCATCAAGAATTTCTTCCTCTTGAAGAGAATTTGTGCACCATGGATGATAGGCTTTATGACAAGCCTTTGGAGAGAGATTTCATAGTGGATTTTGGTCCCCTTGATGAGGTTCCATCAACAGATAACTTCTTTCCATTGGGATCCATGCTACGGAGGTATGATCATGCCGAGGAAGAGTACACTCTAGAAGATGCTAGGGATGAAGATATACTCCTTGAGCCTCCAAACGGTGATGCATTAGAGTTTCTAGATTGGGAGACAATTTCCTTCTCCACCTATAGTGATAGTGAGCAAGAGGAAATGGGTGAACGTCGTGATGAGATGCATGACCAACAAAGAGAAGAAGACAAAGGTGGTGGTTTTCTGATGGCTACCAACAAGTATGATAGAATTGACCAACTACAAGATGCAACTTGGAGTCCTTCCACCATGATTATTGTTGATCCTCTTTCATATTCAAATGGATGCAATAGGATAGATTCACGCATGTCATCATCCCATGACATTGAACATCACAAAAATGAGTTAATACTTGGGGAGGGAGATGGGAAAACACTCTACCTTTTGAAAACAACAATCAAGTGGACACCAGGTTTGCAGAAGATCAACAAGATGAAGTCTATCTTCTCGAAGAACAATAGATAAGGATTGATGATCCCGTGCAAGACATGGAAGAAGGGTTTGTTGCCTCATTCTCCCTACCTTATGTAGGCTTGATTCTTGAAATGTTGCACCCTCCACCATGCCCATCTGAGGCTACCAATGCAACAATCGATGATGAAGTGCTCACTCTCGATTGTCAAATGTTGCCACCTCCATGTGATGACAACTAGGTTCTATCCTTCCTTGCTCTTGTTGATTTTCATAGCTGCATTTATCATTTTGACTATGGGAATGAGGGGAGACAAATGTGTTTATGAATTAACCATGGGTTTAGCGAGCCTCCTCAATTGTTGATTTTCCTTGACCGTGTGACTGAACTTGAGTGCTGTGACATTGAATTTATTTTTTCAAAATATAAAGATAAATTTGCATGGTTAAGAATGATAACAATCACCTGTTTGATTGTGCATGCATTACGAAATCTAATGGATGTAAGTGTTAGTTTTCCTTTCCTGAACATAGTGCTTTGTAAATATCTTTGTATGTAGTTCATTTTGAGTAGTGTAGGTTTCCTGTAAATACTCTGATTTCCTACTTTCATTATGTTAGTTGGTTTGTTTTAGGTTGCATGCTTTAGATTAGTTTCTTCGCTGTCCCACTTTGGTTAGTTTTGGTGTTCGCTTTCCGTTCATTTTTCTTCCGTTTTGCTGTTGCTCTGTTGCTGCTTTGCTCGGGGTCCCTTTGCTTTTAGCTGGGAATATTTGTGTGCACAACAACCATCTTTATGGCCTGGGGTTTTTCTATGTATTTCTTTGTTAAACTCTAATCAAGTTTTCAGAGTGGATGGTGAGGATCTTCTGTTAGTGTCAAGTGATTTGGGTGTTTGATTCAAAGAGGATGAGTAGTTGGTTGGTCTGATTCTGATGTATTCTGGAATCTTATATCTCTCACATATTTTAAGAATATAGAAGTCATTGTAGGTCCTTTGTGAAGTGTAGTTGAGTGAAAAATCTAAAATTCTACTTCAGCTCCACTATGATTCTCAACCCTGAGTGCGAGCTTCATTGCTTGCAGGTTGAAATAAAAGAACTGAAAAAAGAAAAATCAAAAGAAAGAAAAGAAAAGAAAAGAAAAAACATTGAAAATCAAAAGAAGAAGAAATTAAAAATTTCAGTAGGATCTGAGCAACTCTACCAGGGCTATGAACACCCGGCCGACAGTAGAGCAATGTTCGAGAGAATCACAACAACAACCTCATCAGGGGCTATGGATGTCTGACTGGCAGTGAGGCAATGTCCTTGATGCTTTTGGAGTTAGAATAAACTACATAGCTTAACTTGATGGATCTTGGGTTTCCATAGCAACTAAAGGATGGGAATTAACGCAACTGAACACACTTGGATTTTCAGCATACTGAAGGTTGGATTAACTAGTGGTCTTAATCCTTTCGTTGAGCATCTAGTTTTTTTTCCCTAATGTGAAGGTCATAACTAGATATTCTGGGTTCGTGATTCCAGTTTGTCATCAAAATGCTCTGGAGAATTTCCCCAACGAGTCACCATTTGTTGTGCATGTTTTTCACACAAGCCCTGCCATGGCAAGGACCCCCTCTTTTTGCTCCCGATGGGCCACTTTGCTCCTGTCTTGTTTTGCATGACCCTTTCCTAGAGCCTAAATTGGTCATGTTCCTTAAAATGATTAAATTCCCTTGATCAAATTCACCTACCTGAGTTTCACTAAGTATTTTTCCTTCACGGAAGTGCCCTTACAGGTTTCCCTTCACTCATTGCCCTGGCGTCCTTCAGGCCTCGCAAACTGACAGTTACGGGTTGCCTTTTGTGGGCCACCACTCATGTTTTGCTATTGATTAGCGAATAACACTCAACTTTTGCTTGAATAGCGAGTTCCACATTTAGTTTCTCTATTTGGGCCTTGACTAAGTATCCAAACGAGTGAGAGTCCACATCTCACCTAACCTAGGTCTACCATACAAAGAAATCAATGCATGCCATTAATGGAAATTGGCCCATAAACATTGCTCCATGCCCTTAATTTTACCTGGGGCATTCAAATCTAGAGAGAAGCAAAGTCCCCCCCTTCTGTTTTTTGCTCTTTGCCTTGTTCTTATTGACTTGGTCCCTACTTGGTTGATTCACTTTTTCCTTCATTTTTGACTTTGGGGACAAGTTTCTAATGGATTTGGGATGTTTTTGTGGTGCCTAAGTGAACTTCCAAGGTTTTGTTAAGTTTTGGGAAGTTGCAAAAAATTTATTCCGGTCTGTTGTCCCTCCGTGGCCTTTTTGAGAACTTTGTCCCTATATGGTTGTTTTCGGAACTCTGTCCCTCCTTGGCCATTTCCAGAACTTTGTCCCTTTGTGGCCATTTCAGGAACTCTGTCCCTTTGTGGCCATTTCTAGAACTCCATCCCTCCTTGTCCATTTCTAAAACTTCATCCCTCCATGGCCCTTTTTGGAACTCCATCCCTCCTTGGCCATTTTTGGAACTCCATCCCTCATTGGCCAATTTTGAAACTCCATCCCTTTGTGGCTATTTTCAGAACACCATCCCTCTGTGGCCGTTTCTGGAACACCATGCCTTCGTGGCTATTTCGAGAACTTCGTCCCTCTATGGCCATTTTGGGAACTTCGTCCCTCCATGATCATTTCAAGAACTCCTTTCGTCCTTGGCTATTTCTGGAACACCATCACTCCATGGTTGTTTCAGGAACTTCGTCCCTTCGTGGTTGTTTTGGGAATTCCATCCCTTCGTGGCTATTTCTGGAACTTTGTCCCTCCTTGGCTGTTTCTAGAACTCCATCCCTTCGTGGCCGTTTTTGGAACTCTGTCCCTCTGTGGCCATTTCCGGAACTTTGTCCCTCTATGGACATTTCCAGAACTCCGTCCCTCCTTGGCCATTTTTGGAACTCCATCCCTCCGTGGCCATTTTTGGAACTCCATCCCTCCATGGCCATTTTGGGAACTTTGTCCCTTTGTGGCTGTTTCTGGAGCTTTGTCCTTCCATGGTTGTTTCCGGGCTGCGGTCCCTCCACCTGTCGTCCCTCCATCCGTCATCTGTCTACAGTGTGGTACCCACACCCTTGAGACCACATTAATGTTTATGGTCCAAATAAGCTCCAAATATGAATATTATGATCTTTTGATGATGCATGAATGGATCTAACAAGGAGATTGTAGGATTTGACTAACGTTTTCCTTGATTTGTGTATGAAAGCACTTACGACACTTCATGTATGCGGGATTCAAGGAGCCTACCGCAGGTCCGTCAGGGAGACCCATTGAGAAAGCTGAACAAGGAAAAGCACATAACTCCTGTCACCATTCATTTTATGTCCACCTTTCCTCGTAGCACCCATCAATAGAGCTGGCAATAGAAGCAGGCGTATGTCAAGGAATTCAATGAAAAATCTATAAAGGGTGGCCTTGAAGGTGGTGGGAGGGAGTGACTATTTCGCCCCTCTAGACAAATGATCATGATCCATCAGGAGCTGTTTCACCACCTGCTGATTGGACATTCCTTTCTTTAGGTGTCAATACTTATGCAAAATTTTGAGTTTTTCTTTCCTCCTCTTGGCTGGGTGCACTTCATCTTTGTTTTTCTAGCTTCTATATCTTTCTAGGCGGACTTTAGGACTTCCTTGCCATCTTGCCTTTATACTTGGGCGAACTTCTTGGAATCTTAGACAAGTACATGGTAGACTTCCTAGCCTCTTGGACAAGTGCATGACGGACTTCACTTCATGCCTACCATATCCTTCTCTCCTTCCAATCAAACTTTGCTTGTGCTTTGCCAGACTCTTGGCAGACTTGGAGGTCCCTTAGACACATCCATGGCAGACTTCCTAGTGCCTTAGCCATTTTCCATTCCTCCTCATGGGTGGACTTTATTGACTTTGTGCCATTTTTTTTCCTTCTTTTGGATCATCCCGCCATGTGATTTTCTCTTGATTTTTTTCATGATTTTCACTTGCTTTTCTTGTTTTTTTTGTTTTTTTTTGCTTTTTTTCTTGATTTTTACTTGCTTTTTTCTTGCTTTTTCTTACTTTTTACTTGCTTTTTTCTTGATTTTACTTGATTTTTTCTTCTCAAAGGTGTAAAACTTTGATTTTGAAGATGAAACGTTGACACCATGACTTGCGAGACCCAAACCCTACGTTGAATTTCTAAAAATAGAAAAAAGCAAAAAGCAAAATTTCTAAAAATAGTAAGTCCTGGATTGGTCCAAAAATGCCAAAAATAGAAAAATAAAAAAGAAAAAAAGCAAAATTCCTAAAAAATAGGAAGTTTCGGAATTGAGTGAAAGTAATTGCATTCTTCATCGATCAGGTCTTATGAGCACTTTGGTGATGCCTAGGCACAGTTCTAGGCTTGAATTCTCTACTTTGGCTCAGGTGATTTCTGACTCCTCAAAGAAAAAAGGGGATTAGTAGTTGTGATGCCAAGGAAAAACCAAAAAAAAAAAAACAAGGGGGTCCCCATTTGCAATGGGCCGATGTTGTGAAAGGGTCACAACACGTACATGCCTTAAAATAATGGTGTATTGAAACAATCACACCATTGTTGAAATGGTGTGATGTATGTTAAAGGATGTAGATTTGGTTCCCCCAATCTTAGTTGAAGTGGCTCATATAGATGTGTACTTATTGAATTAGGAACCCACCAAAGTGCTTGAAAACATCACTCTTGAAGAAGCATGGACAAAGAATAAGCTCTCAATTTCACATTTGAGGGTGTTTGGGTGTACAACCTTCATGCACATCCCCAAGGTGAAAAGGACAAAGTTGGATAAAAAGTCCTTGAAATGTATTTTTCTTAGGTACAATTGAGAGTCTAAGGGATATTGGCTTATGGATCTAGCTACAAAGAAGTTGAATATTAGTAGGGATGTTGTTTTTGTTGAGAAAGGATGCAACACCTCTTCCTTACCATCACTTGTCAATCACCAAACACCTAGAATTATTGAACTTGAAGACCCTCACCATGGAGAAAATTCAAGTGAAGAAGCACGAGAAGAGGATTTGTTTCCAATAGATCAATTTCCACCTCTATCTCCATCTTAATCCTCATCTCTTGTGCAAAAAAAATCCCAAAGTAGTATTATACCACAATGAAGGATACAAAGGTAGATACAATTGTAGATAAGTCTACCTTTGGGCCAAATAATCGTAGCAAGTCCCATGAGGAAGTAAATTTGGCTCTTATGTGCATAGTTATTTAGAATTTTGAACTAGAAATAGTGAAGTAGGCTCTTGAATCACCACCTTTGGAAAGATGGCATGGATGCAAAATATTAGGCATTGTTGAAGAACAACTCTTGGGAACTTGTTGATCTTCCACTAGGAAGAAAATTATTGGATGCAAATGGGCCTTCAAGATCAAATATAGGGTGGATAGTAGCAATGACAAGTACGAAACTTGACTTGTGGCTAAGGGTTATGCTTAGAAAGAAGCCTTTGACTATGAAGAAACCTTTTCCCCCACTACAAAGATCAAGATTATTCAAATGGTTTTGGTGATAGCAGTGCTATTTGGTAGGGAAGTTCATCAGATGGATGCCAAGAGTGCGTTTCTCAATGGAGATTTCAAAGAGGAAGTCTATTTGATTGAAATTTAGGGGTATAGTGCACTTGAGTCTTGGATAACAAAAAAAAGTGCATAGTCTTGTGAAATCTCTTGTGAAATCCCTCTAAGGTCTATAGCAGGTTCCTTGAGCCTAGTATATCAAGATTAATGAGCATCTCCTCCAATATGGATGCACTAGGAATCTATATAATCCCAATCTTTGCCTCAAAGAACTAGAGGGGGGATTATGATTTTAATTTTATATGTTGGTGATTTGGTCATCATAGGGAGTTATCCACATATGATTGTAGAAACAAAGAATGAATCAAAAAATCATTTGACATGATAGATCTTGGGCTTCTGCATTATTACATTGGACTTAAAGTGTGGTAAAAGAAAAAAAAATATTTTTGTATCTCAAATAAAATATTCCAAGACATTGCTTGAGAAATTTAGGATGGGATATTGCAAGCCCATATTGATGCTCATGGAGATAGGATTGTAACTTTCTTGACATGATCCATTACATTAGGTGAATGATACTCTTTATTGTTAGCTAATTGGGAATTCATTTACCTAATCTACACTAGGTCAAATATCAACCATGTTGTCATTTATCTTTCAAGGTTTATGTTGGAACCTTGGGTTTCACATTGGAAAATAGTAGACCATATTTTTTGAGATGCATTTGTTACATAATGGACTATGGCCTAGAATACAAACAATTTGAACATTTTTCTTTTTAAGAATACATGGATGAAGACTATGCAAGTTCTTTGGATGGCAGGAAGTCTTCTTTAGGATTTGTTTTGTTTTTGGGACCTGATTTGTTATCACAGGGGAGAAAAAAGAAAACCATTGTTGCTTGATTTTTTATATCTTCTATAGAGGCAGAATATCACATTGTAGTTGGAGTTGTTTGTGAAGCAATATGTTTACATTGCAACTTGACGGGCATGGGTGTTCTTGAGACACATCTTGGTGTTTTGTTTTGTCATTTGTGACAATCAAAGTTTGCCTAAGTTTGTTTGGAATCCCATTTTTCATGAGCATGCTAAACACATTGAGGTTTGATGCCACTACAACCATGAGCATGTTCAATATTAGAATCTTCAGCTCTAGTATTTTTCCACTCAAGAGCAATGTTTTGAGATCTTTACCAAATCTCTTACATCAGTGAAATTCAAAGCTTTTTGAACTTTCTTGATATTTTGTATTGAGAAATGATGTAATAAGGGGAGGTTGCTAGAATCTTATAATATAATACTATTATAACATTGTAATATTACATCATTACAATAATAAATATGTTAATAATGATTGTGAACCTTAATGTTTTACCCTACTCTAACGTGCAAAATAACTTAAAAATGCAAGTGATAAAAGACTAAGGACACTTCAAGATTAGCCAAAAGAGTGATATAACAAGAAGGAAAGTAGATAAAACAAAATGCAAATGATTTCACCTTCCTTGTTGTTGACGACTCCTTGATTGGCCCTTGCTTGGGATGATTTTGTGTGCTACTAGGAGTGGGAGGAGTGGATTGGATTTGGGTGGACCTAGGAGTAGAGGGAGTGGATTGGAATTGGGTTTCTTCGATGGATTCGGTGGTTCTTGGAAGAGGAGATGGGGGTTCAATGGTTTCAATGGTTTGAGCAGTACTAGGGGTGGTAACATCAATAATTGGTGTGGTATGGAGAAGGGTCTCATCACTAGTGACTGTGGATGATGGATCTAGATGGCATGGTTCCATGACTTCAAGATGTGGAGTTGGGGATGGCTTCTTTGTCATGAGTCCTTGGAGAACTTCTAAAATGAGAGACTTGCATATGGTTGGCTTGGCTGGGGTGGTAGAAATGGATGAGGGATTATGGATTGGTGGACTAGGGTTAGATGGAGGAATGGGATTGAATGTAGGACTATGAGTAGATAGTGGATTAGGATTGGATGGAGGACTAGGAGTAGGTGGATGAATGGGATTGGATGGAGGACTAGAAGTAGATGGAGGACTAGGATTGGATGGAGGGTTAAGGTAAGGATATTGGAGTGGTGAATTAAGATAGGGGGACATGGATTGTGGATTAGGACAAGAGGATATAGGTGGTGTAGTGGGACAAGAGGATGTGGGGGATGGATTATAATAAGGGTATTGGGATGGTGGATTAGGATGAGGATATGTGGATGTAGGATTAAGGTAAAAGGGTGTGGATGTAGGATTAGTATGGGAAGATTGGGAAAGAGGATTACGATAGGGGGACATGGATGGGGAATTGTAATAGGAGTATTGGGATGGAAAATTAGGATAAGAGGATGTAGACGTTGTATAAGAGGATGGTGTAGATGAAGGACATGATAAATATGGGGATGAGGAAGATACTGTATATCCATTTTCAAAGGTGGCATAAGGAGCATGATTAGGCATGGATGAAGACATAACGGGATAGCTCATAGGAGTAATTAGATTTTGGAAAGTGGGTGGAGAAAGCTTACTAGATATGATAGTGTCAAGGGGATCTATGTCATATACCTCTTGATCAACAAGACTTTCGTTATTGTCATCAATGTAATTAGGGTTTCCCTTGACTACTATTGATAGAGGATGAGGATTCATGATGATGATAGGATAAATAAAATGGATCAAAGATGATGGACTAAAGATCAAATCGGGATTTAAGTTAAGCTCAGATTAGGATGATTGGATGATGTGATGGGATTGATTTTGATTTTGATGGGATTTGGTAGATGGATGATTGGATTAGGTAGATGATTTGATGAATTTGATTAAAGTACTAGATCAGTTTGATTGGATAGGATCAAATGATTAGATGATGTTGATTGGATAATTGTGATTGGATGAACTTGATAGGACTGGTGTGCTTGGATTGATTAGATGATTGTATGTATTTGATTAGAGGAATGGATTGGTTTGATTAGATAGGAAGAAACAAAAGGTACCACTAGATAGAGCTCAAAAAATTGAGCAAATTTTGGTTTTTGAATGAAGTTGATCCGATGCATGGTTTGTAAATGATGGGCCCAGGAAGTTAGGGGCGTGTCCACCCTGCAATGATGGTCAAATTTTTGATAGGAGGGAATGGAAGGTACCACTAGATAGAGCTTCAAAAACTAAGCAACTTTGGTTTTTGGATGAAGTCGATTCAACGTACGGTTTGTAAATGATGGCCCCGGGAAGTTAAAGGGGCGTAGTCAGCTTTCTATAACAAATCAGGGGCATGGTCAGCTTTCTGCAGTAAAATGGGGGTGCTTCTGCCTTTTTGCAGTAGAATCGGGGGTGCTTCCACCTTTCTGTAGCAAAACAAAGGGTGCTTTCACCTTTCTGCAGCAAAACAGGGGCGCTTCCACCTTTCTGTGGTAAGATAGAGGGTGCTTCTGCCTTCTGCGGTAAGACAGAGCTTGGTTTTGATGGAAATGGCTATGGCAAGGATGCAAAATGATGAAGTAAGGCCAAAGTATCAAAGATTTCATAGTTTTTCACAAGAAAACACTTCAAGCAAGCATAATCCTATGATTAATGTTAAGGGTATGGCTAGGAAAGGTCTTAATCTAGGATGCACAAAGCTTCTAGGGAGTCCTCGATATACTCTCAGTACGTGAGGCACAACTGTGAACACTAGCCCATCACAAGCATGAGTTGGGAACCCTAGCGAGATACTGAAAGGCTTGGACCAACTCTTCATGTCTATCTAGGTATCACCCTAGCTTCGACGCTCTGCCAATTACGACGTGACTAGATTGGGGTACAACTTTCGTTCTCCCCCCTTTATATACCTCGCCGGTATGCGTGGTTTGAATTGTCCCTTGGGGTGATGAAATCTCCAAGCAGGTCCCACTAAAAAGATGATACTAACCGCTTCCAACTACTCCCTAGGCTCACATGAAGTGCAAGGGGAAAGTGAAAACAAATTAATGCCCCCTTGGCTAACACAAAAATAAACAATCATAGCAAGCAATGAAGTTTATTCCCCCTAATTAGACTATGTTCCAAAATATCAAATATATTTTTTTGAAAATCTAATCAAATAGATGGTCCTGCAAGCAAATGTTAGCTGTCTTCTCCTTCATCCTTGGTCAATTACGCCATAATATGCTGTAAAACATTAGCAAAAACACCAATATCCTTGCCAAAACAATGTTAGAGGGTTACTACTTGAAGATAGCAAAAAATGAGAGCAAAAATGAAGCTAAAATGATTGTTTTACCTTCCAAACTATGCTATTTTGGGGCACTTCTGCATTTCTGCAGTAAAACAGGGGTGCTTCCGCCTTTCTGCAGCAAAAATGGGGGCGCTTCTGCCTTTCTGCAACAAAATGAGGGCGCTTCCGCCTTTCTGCAGCAAAAATGGGGGCGCTTCCGCCTTTCTACAGGAAAATGGGGGCACTTCTACCTTTCTGCAACAAAAAGTTAGAGGGCGCTTCCGCCTTTCTACAACAAAAGGTTAGAGGGCGCTTCCACCTTTCTGCAACAAACTTTATTAGATTTTTACAAAAAAATAAAGTTGTGTCCCTCCCACTACAAGAAAAGTGTTAGAAAGACCTAAATATATTCCTAAATACAGCAAACTTGTTAGAAGAAAATAAAATTGTCAGATATAGGGCACTTCCGCCTTTCCACAGTGGGCAAGAGGGCGCTTCCGCCTTTCTATAGTAGAGTAGAGGGTGCTGCCGCCTTTCTGCAGTAGGATAGAGGGCGCTTCCACCTTTCTACAGTAGGACAGAGGGCGCTTCCACCTTTCTACAGTAGGACAGAGGGTGCTTCCGCCTTTATGTGGTAAAACAGAGGGTGCTTCCGCCTTTCTGCGGTAAAACAGAGGGTGCTTCTGCCTTTCTGCGACCTTTTCCTACAAAATACTTAGCTAAAACAAAGGTTAAATGCAAGAACCCATTTGTGGGTCCCACCGGGCGTGCCAAAAATTTGTACCTTAGAATTTTATCCTACTCTAATACGCAAAATAACTTAAAAATGCAAGTGATAAAAGACTAAGGACACTTCAAGATTAGCCAAAAGAGTGATAAAATAAGAAGGAAAATGGAAAAAATAAGATACAAACAATTTCACCTTCCTTGCTGTTGATGTCTCCTTGATTGGCCCTTGCTTGGGATGATTTTGTGTGCTCCTTAGATGATTTCTTGAGTGACTAAATGCAAGATTGAATGTGCAAAATGATTAGAATGGGTAGCTAGATGATGGTAGATGATTGAGAATGCAAATTGGCATCATGTAGTTATCAAATGGCTAAGTGTTAAAAATGCCCTTGAGGAGGGGGTATTTATAGGAGAATTTGAATTCTCTAGAGAATTCAACGGTTGAGATGCATCCAACAAGGTCAAGATGAAGGGCTATGGTGGGTTGAGAACCCACAAGCCCTCACATCTTGACATGTGGATGGTGAAGTGGCTGAGAAGAGATGAGGTGGAGGTGAGGTGGCCAAAAGGTACATAAGGTGGAGGAAGGACAAGTACCTTCCAAGTACCTTGGGAGATGGGAAGAATCTTGGGTGAATAAAAGTGAATTAAAAATTCACAATGATTGGAAGAATCTGGTGGATAAGACAATGTTCCCAAAAGGTGGGAATTTGTCACATGTGACTTGATGTGACAAGTCAAAGATTCTAGAAGATGCATGGGAAAAGGGGATTCTTGGAGGAATAAAAAAGGAATTAAAAATTCTTGGGGGATGGAGAGAGTTGACCAAGGTCGATTAAGATTAATTAATCAATAATTAGAAGATAAATGAGGATTAGAAGCCAACTTGCAAAAGTTGGAGGATGTGACACATCCTAATCAAGGATTAGGCATGTGCACATCCCTAATGAAGAAATTAGGAGATGGATTAGGATTAGATGAAAATGACATGTGAGGAATTAAATAAATGTAATATTTATTTAATTCATTTGATGAAAAGAGGATTAAGGAGGGTAAGGTATTTAATTATTAATTAAATACCTTAGAGATTTGGCAGAATTAAAAATATTAATTAAATAATAGTAATATTATTTAATTAACTCATATAAGAGGATGTTTAGACGAAAAGTGATAAATTTGGATAAATTAAGTGTCCAAATTTGGATGTCTACAATGATAATCAAACATTATTATTAACATAAAGTAGTTGTTGGGTGGTTGATCGGTCTCCTCTTGTGAAACTTATTATTCTATTGTATATTTTGTGTCCTCACAATAATACAATTGCTCATTGCTCATTGCTTGTCAAAGAATCAATTAAAATAAGAAATAACAATAGAAATCTTGGAGCTTAGTGCACTATTTTATTTTTCCCTCTTTTCCTTGCATTTTTTAATTTTGCAGTTTGTAATTTAATCATTTTGTTGAATTGGTGGTTTTTTAATTCTTTGCTGGTAAGGTTAGTTGTTACACTAGAAATAAGATGGAAAAAAATACTAAGAAAAGAAAGGGTTAAAATGTAAAATACTCTAGAAACTACCCATAAGGCTTCTAAGCTACTTTGGTGGTTGCTTAGTCTTCAACTGTAAATTTATAGGAGGTTTTTTGTAAGTCCTAGAAAGTTTTGATAATTAGAAATTTGTCTAAAGAATAGTAGCTTTTGTGATTCATTTTTTTATTTGTGTCAAGTTTGTGTAGGTGTGCATACTATTAGTGTTAAGTGGTCAAGTTTCTTAAAAGGAAATTAATTTTGATGCCATAGAGTTACAATCTATCAATGCTTTTGATAAATTCAAATGCTTGTCAAAATGTATGATAATGCAACATGACAATATTTAATTCTCTTTCTGGGAAATATGGATTGCAAATTTACAAACTCCTAGTTCTTATATTCCTTGTAAACTTGGCATAGCCAAGCTCTTAGAGAGAGTCATAAAAACCTTAAAACAATGATACCTTTCATGCTTGTACATATAACATAGGGTCAAAGTTAACAATTGGGATTGAGGTAAATGTTATTCCAATCATCTTAAACATTTGTAATATGTGCAAGTATATAAGCACATCTTCTTGCAATTGTTCATAATTTACTCTATTTTTATGGGCATGAAAGATTTTGACGCTTTCTAATATTCTATCAATCAGCTCTAGAATTTATCTATTCTTCACTTTTAATTGATTGATTATTTCATTATATATTTATTTGGATGACATTTATTAAACATTAATTTCATTATACATTTATCTTCTTTAGGCTTTGTTTTCTTTTTGGGACGTGGTCTAATATCATGGGGGAGCAAAAAAGCAAACCATTGTTGCTTGCTCTTCCATAGAGGTAGAATATCACATCGTAAGTGTAGTTGTTTGTGAAGCAATATTTTTATGTTGCACCTTGACGGGCATGGCTACTCTTGAGATACATCTTGGTGTTTTGTTTTGTGACAATAAAAGTGTGTTGAAGTTTGTTTTGAATCCTATTTTTTATGAGTGCACTAAACACATTGAGATTCAATGCCACTGCATGCATGAAAATGTTGAGTAGAAGAGTATTTAGCTCAAGTATTATTCCACTTAAGAGCAATTGTTGCACATCCAAGCGTTAATGAATCCATGGGAGGTGGTTAATCCATGTCACAAATCTAAGCGTTGTGTTGTACAACACAAGGAGACCAAGGGAACACACCTTGCAACAATCTCCCCCCATTGTGAGTGAGGAGTTTAAACCCATGACCCAAGCTATGATACCAATTGTTGCACAAATGGTTGCTATTGCACCAAAAGATCAAACTGTTAATGCTTGATACAACTGCCAGAGTTAATGAATCCACGAGAGGTAGTTAAGCCGCATCATGAACCTGAGCACTGCGTTGCATAGTACAAGGAGAGCAACGACGCACACCTTGCAATGACAATGTGCTAAAATCTTTACCAAATCTCTTGAAGCAATGAGGTTTGAAGCTTTTCGAAGTTTCTTGATTTGTTATCTTGAGAAAATGATGTAGTAATGGAGGATTGTTGGAATATTATAATATAATAATTTTTAAACATTGTAATATTACATCATTATAATAAATATGTTAATAATAATAATCAAACATTATTATTAACATAATGTAGTTGGGTGGTTGATTGGCCCCCTCCTGTGAAACTGATTATTCTATTATATATATTGTGTCCTCGCAATAATATATTGCTCATTGCTCATTGCTTGTCAACGATTCAATTAAAATAAGAAATAACAATTGTAATTCTTGAAGCTTCGTGCACTGTTTTATTTTTCCTCCATTTCCTTGCATTTTTTGATTTTACAGTTGGAAATTTAATCATTTTGTCGAATTGGTAGTTTTGTAGTTCTTAGCGGGTAAGGTTAGTTGTTACATCAGAATTAAGATGGTAAACAAGACTGAGAAAATAATGGGTTAAGATGGACAATACTCCAGAAACTACTTGTAAGAATGTGTAGGTGTGCATACAATTAGTGTTAATCAAATTTTCTTAAAATAAAATTAATTTTGTTGACATAGAGTTACAATTTGTCAATGCTTTTGATAAATTCAAATGCTTCTCAAAATGCATGATAATGCAGTGACAATATTGAACTCGCTTTCTAGGAAATTTGGATTGCAAATTTACCAACTTTTAGATCTAATATTCCTTGCAAATGTGGCATATCCAAGTTCTTAGAGAGAGTTATAAAAACCTTAAAACAATGACACCTTTCATACTTGTACATATAATATAGGGTCAAAAGTTAACCGTTGGGATTGATTAAATGCTATTCCAATCATCTTAAACATATGTAATGTGTGCAAGGCTATAAGCACATCTTCCTCCAATTTTTCATAATTTACTCTATTTGTATGGGCATGGAAATATTTTTATGCTTTCTATCAATCAAATTTAGAATTTATCTATTCTTCACTTTAAATTGGTTGATTATTTCGTTATGCATTTATTGGCATAAGGTAAATAAACTTTATACTAAGAAAAAGGGATAGAGTCTCATGTATACATACTAAAAATGGTAGTTTCCTATGCAACAAGATTGATCTGAACTGAAATTTAAGATCTGGGAATGGGTTTTGTTCCAGATGTCTAGAGAGAGGAAAAGTAAACTACATCTAGCTTAAGAAAGAAAACACAACCCTTCCTTTTTCTTATGCACATCCATTTTTCAACTGCATGGCAACATGCTCCTTGCTTTTCTTGTGCATGCAAGCATAGTCCTTCCTTTTCTATTTACATGTAAGTTTTACCTTGCGTCAACTCCCCACACATGCAATCTTTTGTTCCTTATTTGATATTTTCATGCATGCTTTTCTTGTGCATGCAAACTTTGCTCTGCCTTTCTCTATGCATAGAATACCTAGAAAGATCTTCATTCCAAACATTGAAATAAGACTAAAGATGAAACTTTAATACATTGCTTTTATTGTTTTGGCATATAGAAGATTATATGGAACTGTCCTTATTTGTTCCTCCTCACCTTGAACATGGAAAGGATTGTTGGTCAAACCAATAGATTCTTGGACTAGAAACTGAGAATTTGAGATAAATTTCTTCACGGTTTCTATGTGAATTATGTCATGAATGTTATCTCTTTCCCTCTTGTTCTTCTTTGGATGTTTATTCCCACTCTTGGGTTGATGTTTTCTCCCCTTTTCCTCCAAAACAAATCTTTGAAGTTCTAAATTTTGGTTATCTTGTTGATCCAATGACATTTTCCATGGTCAACTCTTTCACTTATCTAATTCATATCGAGGCTCAGGGAAAAAATCTTCCTCTAGACCCTTGTAATGGCCTTGTTTTATGTGCAATTCCCTTTTGAATTGGCTTTGTTTGTTCAAAATATTTATTTTTCTTTTGTGCATTGTATCCAATTGATTATTTGGCTTTTCAAAGCCTGCTATTAACCTGATATAGGCTTCAAATCAACCTTTTTTTTTGGGACCAAAGGAGCAACTATATTCATGACACAAACTACAAGGAAATATAATACCATAGTTGGAAAACTCAGACTCGGCAGTCCAAAAATATGACTCGAACTTGGGACTCGACATAGACTTGGGAAAAAAATCGGCTAAGACGCATCAAAAAAGAAAATAGTAGTTTTACAAAAAAAGAGAGGAGAAATTAATGCATTTAGAGAACATAAGAGCCTAATTTGATTATCAAACACTCATAGTTCAAATACTACAAGTCATATGATCATCAAACACTTAATAATTGAAATTTCATCATTTATACACATAGTTTCAAACTTTCAAATGTATAATAGCATCAAAAGTTTATAAATTTTTACATATAATCATATGTAAAAAAGAGGAAAACATTAACAAACAAATATAATCTATATATTTCTTCTTTACCCTCCTAATGGTACTCAATTTTGAAGGCCTAGAACTAGTAGGTGCATGTGCTATAGTATCCAAATGAGGAGATTGAGTGGTTTCTTCTTCTTGATATTCAAATGTGTCTTCATCCTCCGCCATGGCATCTAATCCTGCTTCTTCTTCTTCTTCTTCTTCTACTATTGCTCTCTCTAATTCAACAAGATCCTCATCAGTTAGGAAGACATCAGCCTCATCATTTTGTTCATCAACAGTCCATTCACCATATGGATCAATATCATCCAAGTCGATGGACTCATGTGAAACCCCCTCCACCTTTCTAGTTCGAAGGTGAAGGTTGTACCAAACAAAAACTAAATCATTTAGGCACTATTGGGTCAACTTGTCTCTCTTCTTTGTATGAATGTTCTCAAATAAACTCTAATTATGTTCACACCCAGAAGCACTACATGGCTGGGACAAGACATGGATGACTAGCTTTTAAAGATTTGGCATTCTAGCACCATAGTTCTCCCACCATAGATCTACAAAAACACATTTAAAAAATATAGGTATTAAGAAATAAGAATAAAGTAAAAAATGTATATATAAGAATCAAGTTTCTAATTTCATTTTTTACCTGGTTGTTGTTTTCCTGTCCTTTTAATTGCTTGTTATGAGGAAAAGAGTCTCCCCTTTGCACCCTTGTAGACCTTGAATAGATAAAAGGAAAATTAAATCAAATATAGAAATTTCATAGACAGTCAAGACTCAACATTGTAAATTCATAAATAAGATGTAACAAATCTCACCTCCAACTCATCAAGCACCCTATCTATCAACTCACGATCAGGCACCATCCTATCAATGCATGTGACAAGACCTTCCATGACCTCCTCATCTCCCTTAAATGTGTCTGAGAAGTAGAACTTTGGATTCACAAAGTAGGAAAAGGCATGTATCAGTTGGTGGAGTTGGTTTGTCCATCTTTGATCAATGATGTGCCAAATGATTTCATGTTTCCTTTTGTTGCCACCATAGTAACGTGATATGGCCTCTATGGCCCTATCCATGGCCTCATAGATGAAACCCATTGGCATGTCCTCTCCATACACCATACAAAGAACCCTCACTAAAGGTTTTGTCACCTAAAAAATGAAAACATATGTTAAATTATAACAAAATTAACCCCTCAAAAAAAAATACAAATAGATTATCATGTATAATTTTTTTTTTTGTGTTTGTTACTTACCCCGATCAACTCCTCTCCATTTTTTATGAATGTATCATCAAAAAATATGGCAACAATCCTCTCCCTTTCAGGTCTAGTGGAAAATGAGGACTCCCTCCAAGCATCACACACAAACATTTGCTTGAGATGACCAATGGCACCAAGGATGCTTTGCAATGTGAGGCAGTTGCTAGAAAATTGTGTCACTCTAGGTCGCATAAGGTCCTTGCCATTTATGAATTTCCTCATCAAAGAAAGCACCCAAGTATGGTTGTAGATAAATTTTTTAACACTTTTTGCATCTTCAACCATACTTTTGACCCATGAAATCTTCCCAATGTCCTCTAGCAACAAGTCCAAACAATGTGTAGCACAGGAAGACCATGCAATTGTGGGATACCTCTCCATAAGTAGTCTACCTACAACTACATATGCAGCTACATTTTCCATGATAATTTGGACAACATTATCAACACCAACCTCCTGGATCACCCCATCTAATAAATTGCATAAAGTATCAGCATTTTTGACTTCATGGGAGGCATCTATCGACTTTAGGAACACCAATCCACCATTAGAGGCCACTAAATTTTTTAGGAGAGTCCAATTTCATCCATTTTTCCACCCATTAGATAAAATGCTGCAACCTTTTCTTCGCCAAAATTTATTTTTCTCATCAACCACAAGCCATGTATTCTTTATGGTTCCTCTAGCAATGGCCCACTCAAATATTTAGTTGTTGGGGTCTTAAACCCCTTTCTTGCAACTGTAAGGGCATTCATCAAACCTTCCTAATATGGGTTGCTTGCCACATTGAAAGGTAAATTATTGTAGTACCAAAAGTTTGTTGTTGCCATCCTAGCTTCATGATGTTTTTCCTTATTCCAACCGGTACCTTCAAGTGAAGGTTGTGCTCCTGGAACATTACGTGAAATAAAGTAATTTGGTCCTGATGAAAGACCCTTGCTAGCACTAGCAGCAGAAAAAGAACCCTCAAGAGTCTCACCAAAAGATGAATGTGGATGGCGGATGCTTGGACTTGGATTACCATGGGGCATAGATGGTGTAGAATGGGATCCACTCATCACTGCTACTAGTGCATCCTTTATTTTTTGTCTTTCATCTTTTTTCATCTCATAATTAGTAGGAAGGGCCTTTATCTCTCTAATAATCTTAAGAGTCGACTTAGGGTATCCCTCCACATTTTCCTAGGTATTCTTGCAAGGTGGTATTTCAATCTATTTATTCCTCATATCATCTGTTTGTTGCATTCAGTACATGTCACTTCACCTTTTTTATTTCCTAGTATCTCATACTTCCATGTAGGGTCTTTTCTTATTCCCCTTGGGTTTGAAGATGACATTGTTGTTTGAAGTTCAACATGGAAAAAAAAATCAGCAAGGATTTGGTAAAATATTAGCAAATAAATGAGATTTAAACATTTGCAAAAAAATAGAATGCAAAACCAAGTTACAAATAATAGGAATTAGGGAATGAAGGGAAATAGAAAAAAAATTGGCAGCATTTCCCCTTATTTTTCTTGATTTTTCTGATTTTGAATTCAAGAAAACAAAAAAAAAGAATGGCTAAATCACTTACCTGGCTCTATTGTGATCTCCTTATCTCATCTTCCTGGCTTCTTTCAACCTCACTTCAACTTGAAAACCTATATTTGGAAAAGTAGCATGTAAAAATAAAAGAGAAAAGTTAAAAAAACATGGGTTTTATGTCATTTTTGATGCCTAGCCGTGCAGGAGAGTCCTGGGTCAGGACTCGCGAGTCCGACCTATTGAATCCAGGAGAGTCCTGAGGTTGGACTCACAAGTCCCGACCTAGGACTCTCCTAGATTCAACTATCGAATCTACGGCGAGTTGACTCATTTCTCTTGCAGACTCCTGAGTCCGCCGAGTCTGTAGTGAGTCTGCCAGAGTCCTCCATCTATGTATAATACACTTGTGATCTATTTCTTATAGCCATTCCAACCTCTAGAGTAAAGTGTGATGCTCTTTGGGGGAAGCCTCTCCAGATTTTCTATTACCTATTTCTTGGCATTTAGCAAGGCAATGAGCAATAGATACCTTAGAAGTGAACACAAATTGTTCAACAAGAAATGCTACTTTCTTTAACAAATTTTCACTTTAGAACTAATGCAATAAGGAAATATCTGTATCCAAATGGGGACTTTGGTGGGAATCTCTTTTTTGGATTTGAAGCCAAGATGTGAAGGTTCCATGAAGAGTTCTGCATTTGGGAAAAAACAAGGATCACCTTGAAAATGTCTTTCTCTATCATCTTCATTTGTATAAACCACAATAAACATGCCTAAAGGTAACTATATAAGCTCAAAGTCTAACTGCAATAATCTTGCCCCTAGAATACAATAAAAACTTATAGTCTTCTTGGATTATTAAGTTCTTTGCTTTCTACACACACATCATCGAGAGATGGTTGGATTCCAAGAAACCTATAGATAATCCCTTTTATTGTGGAGATTGATATGTTTCCTAAGAATGTGTTTGGGTATAGGTTCAAGGTTGGAATCTCCTACAAAGCTTCCAAATACACATTTTGTTTGTTGCTTTAATTGCTCCCACCATAACTTCTTTTAGAGACTTTAGGTATCCACTAGTAAGGGTTTGCTGAAAAGAAGACCAACTGGAGGGAGTAGAGAATCTGCCTTGCCATACCAAAATTTGAATCACAACCAAGAATGACCTACAACCTTTGTAGATCTAGATTTGACATACTTTCAAACTAGTTCCAGTCAACCTAATAGTTCATTTCTAAACCCTTAAAAATCTCTTTCTTGTGTCCCCAAAGGGGATTATTTCACTATATTTACACTTTATCATAGTTTGTTGTTATTGTTGTCTTATATGGCGTACTTCAAGCTAATGATGACTGATTGCTGCAAACAATATTCTATGCATGTTCATAAATGAAACTCTAAGTTGTTGGCAAAGGTTTTAAAGTATTGGGATCAAAAGTATTGGGGTTGTCTTAAAACTTCTATTTTTTGATTGATAATTGTGTTGTATATATTAAAATATATAAAGTTAATTACTAATTGCACAAAAAAAGGTTAGCTACTAATCATGTGAAAAAAGGGTAGAATGGCATCACACCTAGAAATACATCAACCTAGAAACTCAAGAAAATCATAGCCATAATTACAATAAAACCAAATAAGTTATAACTATAATCTCAAATTAACCAAATCACATAAAATATTCTTAGTACAAGCCCCAAGGGCAACAATATCTATCGTCTTACACATAAAAAATGAAAATTAAGTCCTGGGAGCAACTAATCTCCAAGCTGATGGAATCACTTGGTTTGCTTCCCCAACTGCTATTAGCAAATGGATCAGCAATGTTGGGTATGGGCTCTCAACCAATATGAATATCTCTTCCTATGTGCAATTCGGTCGAATGGCCAATATGAGACATGGACTTTTCTTGATGATGGGTAAAGGCCTGCCCACTAGTATTGTGGGGCTTTAATGGAAATTAAGAGAATGGGGAAAATATCAACCAGCTTCTCAAGCAACGCTTGTGTCTTCTTTCACCAAAGCCACAACCATGTGTAGGAGAACCATGGTGGGGAGGATATGGAGGAATTCAAATCACATGAGGGCTTGTAGGTGCTTCAACTTCAACATGAACTTCTCTTCTTTCACTTAATCTATAACATAGCATTAGAGATGATATTTTGTTGAATAGAGAGAAAGAAACATCTATACTTATAGAGGTCTAACAGTTTCTATAATTGAAATAATATCTCTAACCAAAAAATATGTCAATGTCTTTGAATTGTGCATGATCATAGCATAATTCCCTAGAAAATCATCTTCTAAGTTAATAGGTTAAGTTTGTAGGGAATGAAATATGTATGAATCCAGTTCTAGACTCTTTGATCCCTTTGGCTAAACCAAAAAAAATGCTTAATTAATCTAATTGGTGCTAATCTAGGCAATGAGGGTTAGAGATTCGCATAGTCTAAGCAGGGGATCCAATAAAGGACACAGCCTAAACCTAACAACCTAAACACTCACTGACACATGAACACACAATGCATATTACATACAACATTCTCATATGGGTCTCCATATTACATACTCGACAATGAAATGCAAGATTGTTTCTTTGCCCTAGAGGGATGAGCTATAGGTTAATTACTAGCTTCCTTTCCTTTCCCTTCTCTTCACTCTTTGATACAATCAGTCTCTTAGCTCAAATTCTTTCTCTTCTACTTTCTTTGCCCTTTCTTTGTCTAGAGGACTTGCATCCATCCCTCTTTGCCTTGTCTTGGAGGATTTATTTTTCTCATATTTGCACCTCCCTTTCTTTTCAGAGCCAACCCACTGTCTGGATCTTGTTTTCCTCATGCCATCATCTCCCTCTCAAATCACCTCTACAGATAATGGATCATTTCTTTTTAAGAAACAATTGCCTCACCATTGTCTCAATGGAAGGTGGATGGTTTGCATGCAAAGATAGTGACATTCCAAAGAAACTGCCAATTTCTATTGTCAACCAAGAACTGCCATCAAGGGAATAACTAAACAGCTCTGATAAGCTACTAAATGACCACACACAGTCTATGTAAGTGATAAAATTCCCAAACAACCAAGACCATTGGCCAACCTAGATGGAGGAATGAGAACAACTGATAGAAAAGAGAAAATAAAACTTTACAACCCAACAAATTGTTTGCTAGTAGTTATCAACACAAGAAAATGTCTGCCCAGAGAATATCAGCTAACACCACACCAATGAAAGTGGAGAGTCATGGAAGGAATAGAAGAAAAAATGTTAAATCATAACCGTTTGATGCCCTAGCATCACCATTGATAGAAAGACAAAGGAACTATTCCTTTAAGAAGAAAACCAGTTGTTAGGTGGAACAATGGAAGTTATTGCATAGCTATTTATATATTGTTTATATTGTTGAAAGCAATGGTAATTATATGGACAACTCAACCCAACTTATGACTTGTCTCCAAATAGATGTAGCATGTTTCAAGTAGCTTGTAGCAGTCTAAAATACAACTGTTGTAGCTCCCAACGTACCTTCAACAACTTTCCATATGCCTGTTTAGCTTCCAACATACCTGTAGCACACTATATAGCACTTGCAACAGTCTATATACCACTTGAGCCAACCTGCTATATACCTATAGCCATAGTTGGAAGACTCACCCCAAAAAGAAACTAGCGAAGCCAAAAATGGGAGAGTTAACAAAAACTTCACAAAAAACTCACGAACTTTAAAAATTGCTTAAATTTCATTAGAAACACATTTTTTTGCAAAGTTCAATGACAAGATGATTCCAATGAGTCCATAAATGAGTAAAAAAGTGTTTTCTATTAATTTGGATTGACTTTAATGCAAATTGATTACAAAATCACATTCTCATGTGAAATCTAGATGGCTAAAAGCTTGAAAGTCTGATACATGAAAACAACAAAACTAGAACTAGAAGCAAATGCTAAAGAATAACTAAATACAACATGCTAGACTTTCCTCTTCCCTAGTCTAGCAATAGCTAGGGAAGGGGTGGGTCCTTTAGGCCTACCACGTGTGTGTGGTGGTGGAGGTGGTGGTGGTAGAGCTATTATTGTTGGCTCCTCAGCTGGCATGGAAGGCTATGGTTGTGGCTTTGGTTGAATCTCATCCATATCCTCATAAATTTCCTCCAACCCTACATCTCCTGATGCACGCACATCCTCCATTGCTCATCTCTTGAGGTCAATGATCTCATCCACGCTAAACAATGGAGGTTGCTCATCTCACCTTGTCCAATCACTGTAAGGATCTAGCTCATCTAAATCAATAGGATCCATTGATTTTTCTTCTACTCTCTTTATGTGCAACCAAAGGTTGTATTTCACAAAGACAAGGTCATTGAGGTGTTTTTGTGCTAACTTGTTCCTCTTCTTCATGTGAATGGCCTCAAACAAGCTCCAATTGTGCTCACAACTGGATGCACTACAAGGATGACATAGTATGCAGAGGGAATTTTTTTGTAGATGTGGGGTATTTCCACCCCAAGTTTTCCACCAAGCCTCTGCAAAATAAATAAATATTGAAGAGTTAGAAAACAAAGTCAAAGACTCAAAAGTCAAAACACATTTTATCAAATTATAAGATGCATGTGAAATAAACCTAAAAGTTAAAGACTCCCAATTTTATACCTAGTGGCTGAGTGGTTCTTCCTCTAATAGCTAGGTCTGAAGAAAAGAGATTACCCCTTGCTTTCTTGTAGATATCCAACTCATTGATGATGAGGTCTCTCACTACAACCTCATATTTCATCCTTTGAATGCATGTTGTGAGCCCCTTCATAACCTCTCCATTAGGATCAAAGAAGCTCTCTAAGAAGATATAAGAAGGGTTTAGGAAGTACCATGTTGCATGGATGGGTTGGTGGAGTTGATTGTTCCACCTCCTATCAACAATCTCCCATATGGGATCAAATTTGAGGCTGTCCCCCATGTAATAACTTTTGATAGCCTCCTTGGCCCTATCCATGGCCTCATAAATGTATCCCATTGGGTTTCGATCCCCATCTACTAAGTGGAGGACTCTAACCAAGGGCTCCGACACCTAGATTAAAAATACAAAAAGATAAAAGTTAGAAAATTATAATGAAAGGCTTAAAGTTAAATTAAAATATATATATATTTATATTCAACTTGAGTTTAAAATTAAAATCAATGTTTTGAAGTTACCTTCACGATCTCTGTAGCATTTTGTGCAAACAAGGGGTCAAAGACTATTGCAGCAACTCTCTCTCTTTTGGGATTCTTTGAATATGTGAAGTCATTCCATGCTTGATTCACAAACATTTGTTTTAAAGATCCCAAAGAATTCAAAATTTTTTGCAACGTTAGGAAAATCATTGCAAACCTTGTGGCACCCAATCTCACGAACTCCTTCCATCATGTATGCTCTCTCATCAAATTAAGAACCCAAGGGTGATTGTAGATATATTTTGTGATGCTCCTTGCATCATCTACAATTGGTGCCACCCAAAAAATTTTGCTTATGTCCTCCAAAAGAAGGTCAAGGCAATGGGCCGCACAAGGTGACCAAAAGAGTGATGGATTTCTAATCTCAAGCATTCTCCCAACTACCACATATGATGCTGCATTACTTGTGATGACTTGCACCACATTAGCAATCCCCACCTCCATCACAACTTCTTCCAACAATGTACACAATGTATCTGTAGTTTTTATCCTATTGGAAGCATCCACCGATTTCCAAATCACAACTTCACCTTTGGAAGCAACCAAAAAATTAAGGATGGTGTGGTTTCTCCCATCCGTCCACCCATCAAAAAGAATGGAGCAGCCATATTTCTGCCATTTATTTATTTTTTCTTCCACCACATGCATTTCCCTTTTGGTTGCATTTGTGAGTAACCTGCAAGTACAAAATAAAATAATTAAATAAGTACAAAATTGTAAGTTTTAAACAAAAAATAGCTTGAATTCAACATAAATAATAAATTAATTTAAATTAAAGAACATAAACTTAGCATAAAATTTAAGTTGACTTACCTCCCACTCAAATCTTTGTGAGAAGATGGCTTGTAGCCTTTTCCCGCACTATCAATGTGGTGACCATATTGTGCCAATAGGGACTACTCACCACATTGAACAATCTGTTATTGAAATGCCAAAAGTCTGCACATGCCATGTCAGCATGTTGATGCACCTCCTTGTTCCACCTTGTAGCCTCCAATGAAATTTGTGCTCTTGGTGTGTTTCACGAAACAAAAAAACTTTGTGGGTTGCATGAAGATGAAGGTGGTGGTGGAATTGGCTCTCTACTCGAGCTAGAGGAAACAAGGGGCCTAGAGGACGGTGTGGCTATGGCTGTACCATGAGTGTGAATCTGTGGACCACAAAGAGAGCCCATAATGCCAATATCTACCTCCTCATCTGACTCTATCTCCATGTGCTCAACCTTGTGCTCCTAACCATGGGAATGTCCACTAGCTATGGTTGCTGCTATGGCTCTTTTTTCCCTCTCCCTTTACATTTTTCTTTCCTCAGAAATTGAAAGTAGGGAAAGCATCTCTCTTCTAATCTCTTATTTTTCCTTCTCACAAGGCTTGGAATCACACTAAGGAATTCTTGCAAGATGGTATTTGAGGCAATTTATGCCTCCATGATATGTATTCTTACACTCACTGCAAACAACTCTTCTAGGTACCGGCCCTTTCACAACATACTTCCATGTAGGGTCTCTAGCCCTTAGAGGATGAGTGCTTAGAACCCATGATGATGGTGTGGGCACTGATGGGGTGGAACCTGATGTTGAACCAGAGCTAGAAGTGATTGTAGTGTGTATTCAATGATCAATCTACACATACAAAAAAAATGTACAACATATTAGTTTTTTAATACAAAAAAATTAAAAAAACAACCTAAATCATTAAAAAATATCTCTAAATTTGATTTAAATTGATACAAATGTGTTTAAATAAATTATAAATTAACATTATTAACTAATCTAATCATTCTACACAAAAAATGAACCTAGGTCTAAAAATTTCAAAAAACGGCGAAAAAATAAAAAAAATAAAAAAAAATAAAGAAAAGATTGTGATGAATTTTGTTTTTTGGATTCTAAATGCAAAAAAATGCTTTTTTGTGCACTATCATGTCTTTTTTTCAATTTGAAATGAGTATTTTTCAAGAAGAATGAAAGAAAATGATTAATCAAAAACAAAAACCCTCCTGTGAATCAAATTTTCCTTGAAAATTCACACAAAATGGTGTTTGAATCCGCTCTTCTCAATGGAAAATTGTTGGAAATGATGTCTCCTTCCTTGGGGGGGTTAGCTCTCCACACAAAGTTTCAAACCTTTTTGAAATGAAATAAAACAAAAAAAAGATGTTTCAGCCTTTATCCTTGCACAACCGAGTTTTTTGCACGAACTCGCAAGTTTTTGGGGAGTACTCGCCGAGTTTTTTGAAAAAAATGAAAAAACTTACCAAAAATATCGCGTGAGTTAACCTAAAAAAAACTCGCGAGTTTTTAAAAACTTGGTGAGTTTTTTGCGGATCTTCCATCTATGCCTGTAACAACCTATTAACACCTGCAGCAACCTGACAAGGACCTGTAGCACAACTAAAAGTATGTCTATAGCTAAGGGCACACCTGTAGCATTATTTTTGCTGCCTCTAAGTATGCATATTTTACAAAAAAACCTTTTAGATCAAAAAATAACCAAGTTTTATTTAAACATATTGTATTCTTGTTTTTGGGGACACAAGATTGTTTGTGCACCTGGGTGCTCTTGCATCAGAGGCCTTGGTAAAGGGAGCATAGGGAAAAATGGGATTTTTTAGGTTCCACAATGGCTCCCAGATGGTTTGAAAGTAATTATGTCAAATCATAGTGATATATTGCAAATTCCAATGTTGGTTGAGCTTTTAAAAGGCAAAAGTTTGGAGAATAAGGATTGGTAATCGATTCAGTTTTCATATCAGAGAAAAAGTGTGTCAACCTGTCTCTTCTAATCTTTCCCCCAAGATGAAGGAGCTTGAACTCCAACCTTGTGGAGATATTCATGAGGGACTGCCATCTGGATTTCACTAGTGGACTCAAAATGACATCCATTGAGGTGGATTTTGGCAGGAAAGCCATGTTTTGAAAGCATGGTTAAGAGATCTTAGATTGTACCCCATGATAATTGATATTGGAGGCCACTAGAGAGAATGAGTATAAGTAGTAAGTCCAGAATTGAATCTATCTCCATTCCATATTAGCCAATGTTTGACAATTTCCAAGTCCTTCCTTATACTTTTCGCAATGAAGCCCCCACAATTCTAATTGGCACAACCACATAGGAGATACAATGAAAGTGTGTAAGCTGAGACTTTACATGCAATTTTTTAATTTTCTATAAGCAGGACTTTACCAGTTTGTTGCAACAATTCTGCCCTAGGGATTCTAGTTTTCTCCTTGCCTTCATTTGGCAACATTTTTGGCCTTTTGGGAAACTTGTGGACAAGGTTGTCACATCTGTGCTCTTGTTGACTATGTCAAAAACAAAACTTGTGGAATTTGATTGATTGTTTGCTTAATTTTAGATTAAGTTATGTCTTTTATCTTGTTGGGGTAGCCCCAATGTATTTTCATTTATTGCGAGGAGTAGAATATTTTCCAATGATGAAAAAACTAGTTTCAATGCACCAACATATAGTCCTTGCAGGCACATCATGTGAGTGTAATTCTATCTATGAGCTAGATTGCATGCATTATGATACACACCATTTCTTTTAATATCATAAATTAGAAGGAAATTGTGTGGCTTAGGATTCTTAATATCATTGAGATAAATATTAGAGTACTTTTCATGAGGGATGAGATTGCTCTATATTTGTACATTTGATGGTTATATTGTAGGTGGTTAAGAGCGAAATTTCTCTATATTTATTTTCATCTAGTGTATTTTTTGCAGTTGTAAATAGACAGATAAAAAGGCTTCAAGATGAGGATATTAAATCCAATGTCCTTGAAATTGTTGGTCAGAATGTAAACACAACCTACATCACATGTCCTGGAGATCCTAATGCAACACTAGGCATAAAACTCCCATTTCTAGTTATGATTGTCAAGAACTTAAGAAAATATTTCACATTTGAAATCCAAGTGCTTGATGATAAGAATGTTCGACGAAATTTCAAGGCTTGAAATTTTTAGGTAAGTTAAAATCACTTGAACATGTTGATACTTTAAGGGAATCATATATCTCATGTTGGGGGCAGGTTATTATATTTTATAATGTTAAAGATATATTAATTAGGAGTGTTTTAGATCTAGCCTATTCAATTCTCTGCCATATCCATGATAGAAAGAACACATGATAAAATTTGTTAGAAGAGAGCTAGGATTCAATAGCTTTTCATCAAGAGCATTAGCTAACAGACCTGTATTTATATTGGGAATGCTTCTTAGGTATACACTATGATAGAGTAGATTGTCAGTGCATTACATCTAAAAAGGATTGCATTACTTGCATAATGGTATATGTTGCATTGAACTATCATATTGTAAATTGCTTCTTAAGCATATGTGTTGACAAGTATAAATAATCATTTAGAACATGTTGGTGGTAGAGTGTGGTAGATTTTACCAGGGGTTCGTGCATGTTGGAAGATCTATGCCTATTTATTTTTCAAAGTCTGCATGGAGGATGTCATAGAGAAGCCTATCATCACTTTTCTAATCATAATGTCATTGTGGTGTAGAATATTGCAATGTGTGAGAGAGGGAAAGTGAGAGTGCATCCTACACTCAAGGAATGATCTTTACATTGACTTGCTGATGATGTAGCTCCTAATTGGTGTCTTTGAAATCAATAATGACTCCCCTACCTACAAAGTATGATGAGCACACAGTTATAGGGTGAATCAGTATAACAAAAAAAAAACTTTTCAAAACTTAATCAACCACAACAGTAATACTTTAAAACTTAATCATCCACAACAATAACACACATGCAAGATCTAAAAATTAAGAACACAGGATGAACACATGATTTATGTGGAAACCCTTGTGGGAGAAAACCATGGCAAAATATTGCTTTTCTTATAAACTTTTTTTTGTAGGCACCAACCTAATTCTCTTACAAATCTTCTTCGTAGGCACTGACCTAATGGAGACACCAATCCCCACAACTAAGCACCAACTTAGCAAGAGACACCAATCTCCTTTAATGAGAGCCACCAATCTCTGGTTCTTTCAATGGATGATTTAACTTCAGAAGATCTAAAAGTAGATACACTTTGCTTCACAACTCAGACTTTAAATGATGTAATTCTTTCCTTCACAAGTCTGCTCACAAATTTGATGCAATGTCCTTCCTTCACAAATTTAATCTCAAAATAATGCAATGCTTTCCTTTTTATTTCCACCTTAAGATCTGCTCTAATTTCCCTTACAAATCTGCTTTAAACTTATGCATCATATATCACAGTTCTGCATATAGATCTCCTTTTCAAGTCTACACTTATTCTTCTTTCAATTCTACTTATATATCCAAATCTAAGTCATACTTTTTTCTACTTCAGATCTAAATGATAATCATTGTATTTTCTTTCTTATTCACCGCTCATGCATCTGCTTTTAAATATGATTATATTATATTGTTGAAGCTTACATTTTGAAACACTAAGCTATCTCCTTCTATATCTCTTTCACGCCTCTTCACAAAGGAGGCGATTATTCACAAGAGGTTGGCCTCATGAAAGGAGGAGACATTTCCAATGGTAGCACTCACCCTTCATAATTTAAATTTAATTTATTTTAAATCCCAACGTTGGACTCTAAGTTGGGCGGCCTTATAAAGGGGGTTGGCTCTATAAAATACATAATCACTTGCTTTTATTTATTACTAACAATTCCTTCATCTTAATGACTTGACCAATATATGATTGATTCTCTCTAAGATAAAATTCAGCACTGTCATATTTAATTTCCTTTCATTTTAAAATCCTTTCTCTCAGGTCATCCAACAAGAAACAATTAAGTTTCCAATGTAGTTGTCATTTCAAGGAGGGGAGTCGACCATATGAAAATCTATTTTATGGCCTTCAACCTTAAGCGATTTCTTTCAACCTTTGACATCAATGACAATCTTTGACAATCAATGACAACATGCAACAATCTCTTCATTCTTCCTTTGACATCAGTGACAACATTTCCAACAATCTCCCACTTTTTCATTGATGGCAACACGAACATAATTCTCTCCTTTTGCACTGCTCCCCCTTTCTATATCTCTCCCCCCTTTGACATCAATGGTAAAGAGAAACTTGTTATTTTCTCAAAGAAAAACTCCCCCCATCTATAATACTTCCTCTTGACATCAATGAAATCATTCTTCCTTTTCCTATATCTCTTCCTTGCTGTAACTCTTCCTCTTTTTGCAACTCTCCTTCTATGACATCAATAGAAATGAGATGATTTATTGCCTTCATATATAATATGCATTAGTTGATATCTCTTTGAATTGTCTTTTGTATGTAGCTGAAAGATATTGCATTTATTATCTCCCCCTTTGACATCAATGGAAAAAAGGGATGTTGATCCATCTCCGACCTTTCTTCTCCATGGGGGTGAAGGATAATGTAATGGTAAGCTCCCCTTGAAAACATGCTTCTTCTTAGAAACTTAGTGATACTTATTGTGCATGGAGCACAAACATAGATTTTTTCTCTCTTGCTCTTGTTTCCTATTCCAATTTTTTGTAGGTTCTCCTTTTTGTTTGGCTATGGTATCCACCTTCTTGTTTTGTCTAGGAGATACAAAACAACTTCTGTAAAATTGTGCTATATGCCCAAAGTTGTTAAATTTATAATATATGACATTATAATTCATTTAAGAAGCACATGAAGTGTAGTTCCTACTTGAGAACCCAAAATCATTTCTTGCATGAACTCTATAGTCCACTACTTTATAACCAAAATGATTGCAAGCATAGCAATAACCATAGAAAGAGTGTTGGAACATGGTCATGTTCTCTTGTCTTGAAGGGAATGATCTTATATAGTTGCCCTTGTTGTCCTTATGAGGGATATTACCTTCTTCCTTTTTGGTGCTCTCACTCTTCATGGATCAACACAACCTCTTGGCTTTTCTCCATTTATCTTCTTTTGTGACTCTTTGGGATCTTCTTTATTAGGTATCAGATTCTCTTCAAAGCCAAGACCAATTTTGATGAATGGTGATCTTTGGCCATTGATAATGTCCTCCAATATTTCAGTGCTCTTTTCAAACTTCATGCTTCTATTCAATTGTTCATTAGTCTTTTCCAATTCCTTCCTCAAGGAAACAATTTCGTGCTCAAGTTTCTCACAATCCTCTTCCTTCGTCTTTAGCTGATTTCTTACCACCTCTTCTATCCTCTTTCCTTCATCAATTTGAACTTTCAGATCTACAATCAACTTTTTTGACTCTTCGAGACTTTGTGATCATTTTTCTTTGCCTTCACTATCCTCTTGAATTCATAATCCTCCTCTCAAATTTATTTTCTTAAGCTTCTCGATCTCACTGTAGGCATAATGGAGTTCCTCCTCAAGATCCACTTCTCCTTCATCTTTGCTATGCTCTTCTTCAAAATCTTTTTTTTCTTTATTTTCATCTTCATCATCCTTTGCTTCCATTGTCATGAAGAGTATTTCTTCTCTATCACTATTTGAAATTTCTTCATCGCTTTCCTTCGATGAAATATTATCTTTCTTGCAATAAAGACTCTTTGTGTACTTCCGGAAGTCCTTTTCATTTTGACCTTGTTTGTAACCCTTCTTTTGTTGATATCTTCTTCCTTTCTTCATAATTTTTGCTTTCATTCTTACCCTGGAGACGCTTAGAAGTAAAATGACCTATTCTACCACAATTAAAACATTTAAATGGTAACTTACCTTGGTACTTCTTGGATCATTTCTTTAGCTTTCTCATGAAGTGAGCTTCTTCTTCTTCCATTTTATTGTTTGAGTTATCACTTGGTTCATATGATTTACTCTTTCCCTTTGATGCTTTGAAGGTCGCCTCTCTCTTAGATGGTTTTTCTTCAATCCTCATTTCATAGGCAGTAAGAATCCCATGCAACTTGTCCTTTGTTAATTTGTCTAGATCTCACATTTCTTCAATTGTTGAAATTTGGAATCAAATCTTAGAGGTAAAGACCTTAGTAATTTTTGCACAATCATGGCTTCTTCAATTGGTTTACCAAGATCTTTTATTGTGTTCGCGATCTCATCAATACAAGGAAAATAGGAGGCTATGCTTTCTTCTTCTTTCATCTCAATACTTACAAATTGTCTCTTATGAGTTTGAAGCTTTGCCTTCTTTACTTTATCATCTCCTTCATAGATATTCTTCAACTTATCCCACATGTCCATTGATTTGCAATGCATTAATTTTACAAACTCTGATTCAGATAATCCACACAAGATTGCATTTGTGGCTTTCACATTGTTTTCACTTTCCCTTTTTCTTGTCTGATTCATTGGGGGAGTTGCATGAGCTATATAGCTATTTTCCATCAATTTCCAAATGTCAAACCCTAAGGAATTTAAATAGGTTTTCATCCTTATGCTCCAAAAGGAATAATTTGTTCCATGAAATAATGGTGCCTTGTTTTATGAGAATCCATCTCCTTCTTGACCAACCATATGTGCTCTTTTAGATCTTCCTTCTAGCAGTTAGACTATCTCCGAAGGAACCCACTCTAATACCAATTGATGAGCACACATTTATATTTAGATGGGGAGGGGGGAGGGGGAGGCGGGGGGGTGAATCATTATAACAAAAATCTTTTACTTTTCAAAACTCAATCAACCACAATAGTAATTCTTTAAAACTTAATCATCCACAACAATAATACACATGCAAGATCTAGCAATTAAGAAGACAAGATGAACACACAATTTATGTGGAAACCCTTCAGGAGAAAACCACAGAAAAATATTACTTTTCTTATAAACTTTCTTTTTTAGGCACCAACCTACTTCTCTTACAAATTTTCTTTTGTAGGCACCAACCCACTGGAGACACCAATCCCCACAATTGAGCACCAACTCAGCAAGAGACACCAATCTGCTTTAATGAAAGCCACCAATCTCCCAATCGTTTAATGGATAATTTGACTTCACAAGATCCAAATGTAGATACTATTTGCTTCACAATTCTAACTTTAAATGATGTAATTCTTTCCTTTACAAGTCTAATCACAAATTTGATGCAATGTCCTTCCTTCACAAATCTGAGACCTTCCTTCACAAATATGATTGCTATAATGTGATGTTCTTCCTTCAAAAATATGAGTCCTTCCTTCACAAATTTAATCTCAAATAATGCAATGCTTTCCTTTGTATTTTTTCCTTAAGATCTGCTCTAATTTCCCTTACAAATCTTCTCTAAAATTATGTATCATATATCATTGTTCTACATATAGATCTCCTTTACAAGTCTACACATATTCTTCTTTTAATTCTGCTCATATATCCAAATCTGAGTCATACATTTTTTTGCTTTAGATCTAAATGATAATCATTGTATTTCCTTTCTCATTCGTTGTTTATGCATCTGATTTTAAATCTAATTATATTACATTGTTGAAGCTTACATTTCTAAACACCAAGCTATCTCCTTTTATATCTCTTTCATACCTCTTCACAAAGGAGGCAATTACTCATAAGAGGTTGGCCTCATGAAATGAGGCGACATTTCCAATGGTGGCACTCACCCTTCATAATTTAAATTCAATTTATTTTAAATCCCAAAGTTTGACCCAAACTTGGGCGGCCTTATAAAGGGGGTCGACTCTATAAAATACATAATCACTTGCTTTTATTTATTACTAACAATGCCTTCATCTTATGAGTCGGCCAACATATGATAAATTCTCTATAAGATAAAACTCAATTCTGCCATATTTCATTTCATTTCACTTTAATATCCTTTCTCTCAGGTCAGCCAATAAGAAACTATTAAGTTTAATTTGTTTTTATTTCCAATGTAGTCGTCATTTCAAGTAGGGGAGTCAACCAAATGAAAATCTATTTTATGGCCTTCAGCCTTAAGGGATTTCCTTCAAGATTTGACATCAATGACAACAATATTGCTACCATACACCTTTGACATCAATGACAATATTTCCAACAAAGTAGTGTCTTTGGTTGAAATAGGCTATAAATTTATGGTATTTGTTGTATTTCATATGAATATTAGCAATGTTGACCCTAGAATAATCATGTGGCTCCCTTCATTTCCATGTAAGAAAAACATACAAAAGCTCAAAATTTAGTAGAACAAACTGCAAAATGAAATAATGTATGAAGATAAAGATTCCTTTGGTTCTTTAAAATTTCAAGAGGGCTCTGGGCTAATAACTAAAATTCTTTTTGAATCCTTTGTTAAAGACAAGTCTGATTGAGATTCAAAATGTAAGGATGTAGAAGATGATGTTGACTAAGAATATTGCCTTGGTATAGTTGAAAAGCTAGACCTGGAAATTAGAAAAATAACTACACCATATTTGCACAATAAAAATTAAATTATATTATTTAATTCTTTAGGATATATCTCATTACAATCAATTGACTCTATAAAGCCATTATTCTCCCATATAAAACTAACCAACTTACCTACAGGAATGACTCCCACCAAACTAACTAGAAACTAACTTACATACTAAACATTATTTTATTTATTATTGATTATCTAATCTATAAGCTAAACTAAGATGTAATATTCCAACATTCTCCCTCTTATTACATCAATCCAAACAAAGGATGGAACATTGCAAGAGTTGAACACAACCCTTCTAGAGACTTTGATGAAGCGACTTCACCAATTCTCCTCACTCACCCAAGAAACATAAAATTGACTCTATTAGCATTTTTCCTAACTGTAAAACCTACAAAGCATCTATACAACATGAGAGAACATAAAGCGTCTCCATCCTCCTTGCACAATGAGAGAACAACTTTCCTTTGAAAGTCCATTGTTGGTATGTGGATCCTGATCATTCTTGGTGTTAATATTTTTCCCACTTTTCTCGATGTATTCTCCCCCCAAATTAATTCACAAGGGAATGTAAGGGGGGCTACAATTATTTGTAACTACATTTGATGGAAATTTAATATAATGGACTACTATTTTGTGGAAATAGCCCAAGATTAAGGATGAACCACGTTAATTTTTTTTCTTGCCTCTATTCTATGAATTTTTTCAATTCATTTGTTTTATTCCTCTATTCGTATATTTATCTGCATATAATCGGTAATTAATCTCTTTGTTTCTTGCCTACAATTCCTAACATCCAAATCTTCTCTAAGTGTGTCAAAATCCCTCCTCTAGTGTTGCACATGAGAGAACAACTCTTCAAGAGTCTAAATTTCCTCTGAGTGTGTCTATATCCCTCCTCTAGTGTTGTGGAAACAATTCCTCCTTTTGTAAGAAACTGCAACTTCTTACAAAGAATTATCATGAATTATTCACCAAACAATAAATAACTAAAAACATAGATGAAAAGAGGTACAATTTCTTTTTCTTTTTGCTCTTTTTTATTTATTTTTAAATATGGAACATGCTCCTACATAATTGTTACCATAAAGATATAAAAAAGCATTTACACAATCTCTTCTAATTGAAAAGAACAAACATCTATCACTTTTGTATTTAATGAAATGATTGCATCTATTTAAGCTAAAGTAATAACTTACAATATTAAGGTCAGAGATCCTACATCTATATTCTTTCTGTCTTCCAAGACTCATCATGTCATCTGGAAGAGGGAGAGCATCATTTAGGTGCTTTACCTCCAACCATGGACTTAAGTTGTCCCCCACACAATATCCTAACTGGAAGTGGCCATGTCCTTCAATGAAGGGATTAGTTGAGAACCCTCTTAGTTCTACCATCCGAGTTCTAGTGTTGTGCCCTACTTAACTAATACCATTGCACAACTATGGATAACCTCCAACTATGTATGAAATCTCTGACTAGCTAAGTATCTGGGTCATGGTGAACCGACAAGTGCATGCAGAGACAAATGCACTCACTATGGCCATAGTATTTGTATCGTAGATACAATCGCTATTAGGAATGAAGTCGTATGTTCACCCACCCTACTCGACTTGGAATACCTTTCCTAACCTAGGGTATACTAGAACTATTGTTCCACCCAATGAATAAATATAAGGAAATTATAATACAAAAAAACTTGTCTTACAAAATATAACTCAATTGAGATGATAGGGTGTCAGACCATTCTCGAACCCCCATGTTACTTAGCGTAACTTATGGGTCTTGGTAACTGCCACTGGTTCAAGATAGAAAAAATACAAGAGGTATTTCTCTCCATAACAATTTACCTGGCACTTCCCTGCCCATACAAACAACTAACTTGACTTGACAGGTCATAGATTGATAAGGAAAACTTCCTTACATAATACCCTCTACTAAGTGGTATTCGACTATGTACAAAGCCCTGGAAGGGTTTGGTCACTCACAAGGAATACAGTTTTATATCCCAATTTATTTATCAAAAGACAATAAGGATTCTACCATTTTATTTTTTGGATAACATGCATTTGTAGCACCTAGCATGCCTAGTAAATCATTACCTCTTTTCCCTTGCATTCTTTATTTATTGGTGAGATGTTTAAACAAAAATACTAATAGATATTAGTCTTAAGCTGAAGATCTATTATTCTTTTTATAGTCTTGGATGTTCAGTGTTTAGCTTTGTTATAGATTCCTTCCTTAGAATGACGAGAAGTTTCTAAGCATCATGTTATTCGAGTAACAAAATGCTGAAATTTGCAGCCATTTTGCACTTTAGACCCTTAAGGGATTGATCTGGTTGAACGTAGCTCAGAGTGATTCTGTGTGTTTGGGTATGAAAGAGGACCATTCCTAGTGTAAATATACCTATTCAGATGCATTGGAATAGTTCATTTGGTCACATGAGTTGCAGAATGAAAGTTGCACCACTTTGTAGCTTTCCACTGCTTCTATTTGACACTTTTTCCATCAACTGAAAACTGGACACCACAAGAAAACCACTTCGAGATAACGAAAACCAAGAGAGGTTATTGTAGAGGGGTTCAACATGATCCCATAGGATCAAATGAGAAGTTTCTAAGCATTACGGTATCCGAGTAACGACATGGTAAAATTTGCAGTCATTTTGCACTTTGGACCCTTAAGGGATCGATCTAGTTGAACATAGCTCAGAGTGATTCCACATGTTTCTGTGTGAAAGAGGACCATTCCTAGCATAAAAATACCTATCCGGATGCATTAGAATAGTTCGTTTGGTCACATGTGTTGCAAAACAAAAGTTGCACCACTTTGCAACTTTCCATTGCTTCTATTTGACACTTTTTTCATCAACTAAAAACTGGACACCACAGGAAAACCACTCCAAGATAAAAAAATCAAGAGAATTTATTGTAGAGGGACCCAACACGATCTCATAGGATCAGACGAGAAGTTTCTAAGAATCACAGTATCTGAGTAACAACATGTTGAAGTTTGCAGTCATTTTGCAATTTGGACCCTTAAGGGATCGATCTGGTTGAAAGTAGCTCAGAGTGATTCCACATGTTTGGGTGTGAAAAAAGACCATTCCTAGCATAAAAATACCTATTTAGATGCGTTGGAACAGTTTGTTTGGTCACACGAGTTGCATAACAAAAGTTGCACCACTTTGAAACTTTCCACTACTTGCATTTGACACTTTTTCCATCAACTGAAAACTGGATACCACGGGAAAACCACTCTGAGATAAAAAAAAATGAGAGAGGTTATTGTAGAGTGGCCCAACAAAATCCCATAGGATTAGACAAAAAATATCTAAGTTTCATGATATCCGAGTAACAACATGTTGAAGTTTGCAACCATTTTGCACTTTGGACCCTTAAGGAATCGATCTGGTTGAACATAGCTCGGAGCGATTCCGCATGTTTGAATGCAAAATAGGTCCATGCCTAGCATAAAAATACCTATTTGGATGCGTTGGAATAGTTCGTTTGGTCATAAGAGTTGCAGAATGAAAGTTGCACCACTTTACAACTTTCCACTACTTGAATTTGACACTTTTTCCATCAATTGAAAACTGGACACCACATGAAAACTACTCTGAGATAACAAAAACTGAGAGAGGTTATTGCAGAGGGGCCCAACATGATCCTGTTGTGACCTTTTCACACATCACCTCATTAAAAATGGGGAACCCCCTAGTTTTTTCTCCATTCCCGTCTTTTGGCTTTGGTTTTGTCTCTCTCTCTGTCTCTCTCGTTTCTGTTTACCTTTTCGGGGATGTGCCTGTCTTTCAACTTAAACTTGAAATTTTGGCTAAGTCTGAGAATTAGGGTTTTGGACCTTCCGGTCAGTTTGAAGTCAAATTGAGTGAGTGAATTGAAATTTGAGCTTGACACTACATTTAGTAAGCTTTTAGCAAGTTCCCAACAAAATTTTATTGAGTTCTGACAACTTATTATTTTTAGTAAGTACCTAATTTGGGACATTTTCTCAGCACTTTTGAAATTCTAACCATTACATTGCATCCAGGACACTTTAAACTACTTGCCTGCAAATTTTGATCTAGATCTGACAACTTGCTATTTTTAGCAAGTATCACCTTCATGAGCATATTTTTTAGGGTTTGCATGAGAAGTTTTTCAGTGCATGTCTAGAGAATATTTTTGGGTTTTCCAATACCTACACGGTGATATAACATGCAAGATGAAATGATAACTTTCAGTAGTCTTCACTTTGGAGGCTATTTTAGGGTTTGCATGTTGGAATCTTCAACGCATGTCTGAATATTCTTTGTGGGTTTTTCGGGAGCTTCACAATGATATAACATGCAAATTGAGATCAAGACCTTTTTGTGAAGTTGTCTTTAGAGGCTATTTTTAGGGTTTGCATGTAGGATTTTTCAATGCATGTTGACATATTCTTCATGAGTTTTTCAAGAGCTGCGTAGCAAGGTAACATGCAGGTAGAGTTGACCACTTTTCAGGGACTTACTATTTTTAGTCAGTGCTCGCATGCAGTCTAGTTTGCTGGGTTTTTTTGGGTTTTGTGAGATCTCTCAGGCTATGTGACATGCAAACAATAGCTAATTGGTCACTTTCTCAGACACTTACTATTTTTAGCAGGACCACTCCGACAGCTTCCTAACACTTCAACATCACGAATAGGGTGACATGCAATAGGAACAAGGTCAAATGGAGATCATTTGAGCAACATGCAAGTCAGATTAGGGTTTCAAGCTTCGGGGCCTAAAATGAGGGATCAAATACCAGAATCTCTAAAAACTAGTGTATCCCACTGCGATCAGTATCTTTCAAGGATTCCACTAGTAAATTTTGAAGGCAATCTGAGCACTTACTATTTATATTAAGTCACTTCTGAAATAGGTTATAAATAGCAGGTTAGCATGAGGTACTAGTGTGAATAGGCCAGTCAACCCATGAGGATCACGCCAATTAGATTTTAAGTTGAACAGAGTTGGAGAAATCCTGAAACCAAGTAGTTACTATAAATAGTAAATCACCTTCTGAAACGAGCTATAAATAGCAAGTCAACACAAGATGGCAATGTAAATGGGTCAATTAGATCATGAGGATCCTATGGTGTAAATTTTGGATCAATCCAAGCTACAAAAGAGTGAAAACTAGGGTACTTACTAAATATAGTAAACAAGGGTGAGCAAGCTAAAAAATGTCTAAGTCTGAGAAAGTTCCTACTCACCCCTTGAAATGAGCCCAAGGTGAAGATGGATGAAGGATGGAAAGGTTTTCAAGTGAGAAATTCCTATTGCCTAGCCTAGATGTGCCCATGCTAGAAGTTAGATAGGAAAAAGTTTTCAAGTCATGACAAGTTCTTGCTCAGCCCCTTGAATGCACCCATGTTGGAGATGGAGCTAAGAAATGTGTTAGGTGTTGGAAATTCCTCCTTGATACCTCAAATGTGCCCAACTTTCTAGACTATGGAGGACGTTGAAAAAGTTTCTAAGTGTTGAGTTCCTGTAGGACCCTCCAAATGTGCCCATCTCCAAGGGGCAAGCAAGCTGAAAAATGACTAAGGTAGGAGAAATTCTTCCTACCCAACTAAAATGTGCCCATATTGGAGATGGCTCTAGAAAATATTTTAAGTGTTGAAATTCCTCCTGCCCCACTAAAATGTGCCCAAAATAGGAAAGCATGTGAGAAATATTCCAAAGGCGTTGGAAATTCCCCCTTGACCCCTCAAATGCACCCAACTTGCTAGACTATGGAGGACGGTTAAAAAAGTTTGTAAGTCATGTTAAAGTTCCTCCATAACCCCCCAAATGCTCCCATATTGGAAAGGTTCTTGAAATTTTTTTGAAGTGTTGTAGAATTCCTCCTTGATACCTCAAATGCACCCAACTTGCTAGACTATGGAGGACGTTGAAAAATTTTCTAAGTGTTGAGTTCCTGCAGGACCCCCCAAATGTGCCCATCTCCAAGAGGCATGAAAGAAAAGTAGCTAAGGCATTGTTAATTCCTACTTGACCTCCCAAATGCACCCAAATTGGAGGTGGCTCTAGGAAATGTTCTAAGTTTTGTTGAATTCCTCCTAGGCCACTCATATGCACCCAAACTTGTTGAAGGAGGTGGCTTTTAAAAATATGCTAAGTATGTTGAAATTCCTCCACCACTAGCTAAATGCGCCCAAGTTGATGGGCTAGCATGAAATATTTTTCTAAGTGTTGAAATCTCTCCTCCCCTAGAGAAATACGCCCAACCTTGGGAAGGGATGATAAAATTTTCTAAGGCATGGATAAATTGGCAGAGAAGGAGTCAAAATGCACTAGCTTCATGAAGTTGAATAAAATTGTCCAAGGAAAAGTAGGAGAAAAAAATATGCCCAGAGAGGAAGAGTGAAGATAAACCTTGATGAAAATATTTTTTCTAAGTTATAAATTGCAAAAATTAAAAGTACCTCTTCATCTATAGACACATGAATTTGGTGTTTTATGAGGGGAATTTTCTTCTAGGTACTGAATATCTTTGACAAGGGATTGATCTTGAAATTTTCCACACCTTTCCAAGGATTTTAAGATGAATATTTTGATGGGTACCTAAATAATGAAATTTCCTAAGGAGAATTAAATTTTACTAAGGCAAGAAGGGAAAAGTGTTGTTAGAAATAAAATTCCTTGACTGGTGAAATTGAAGTTGAGTGCCTAGATGATTTTGATAAAAAAAATCATGAAAATAATCTTCCCAAGCCAGAGGTGGATAAAATCAAAGTGTCAATGCCTCAGTTGGTGAAACGAATCTCTTAAGGGGGTATAGTTGAATTTAATATTTTCAAAAGATGATTCAAAAATGTTGGTAAAGTAAAATACGCCCATACCATGAATATGAGTTTTTGAAGTTCTAGAAGGTCAAAATATTCTAGATGCCAGATGCCAAATGTTACAACTGCCTGAGGAGGGAAATTCAAATTCTTACAGTGGAGTAGTGGAAATTTAATAACTCAACTAAAATTAGCTTCCTTCTAGAAATCAACTTGGATATAAGAATTAAGATGGTTTTCATTTTCTTCATCAGTTGTTGAGTGCAAGTTGAAACTTGGTGAGGAAAATTTGAAGTTGAACTCAGAGAGAAGGAGAAGTTCAAAGTTGAGAAGTTGTTGAAGCTAAGTTGGCCGAATTTCTTCTAAGTGTTGGAGAGTGTATTGCTGCAAGTAAATTTTCTAAGTGTTGAAAGTTCGAAGTTGCTGTAGGAGGTGTTGAGGTTTGAAGTTGAAATTTGGTGCTGAAGCTTCTCATTTTTGAAAGTCTCCTGGCAGCCCCAATGTGAGTTTATTTTTCTAAGTTAAATTTCTAATGACTATCTTTTGTTTGTGTAGAATGGCTAAAGTAAGAGCAACTGGCAAGGAAAATAATGCTGAATCTAGCAAGGCAAATGCATTCAGACAAGCTATGATCAAGAAGCTGAGCAAGTCTTTCCTGCTGGAGTCAAATTTCTCTTCGAAGCTGGGCAAGTTGAGTGACACAAATTTAAGCTCTTTCAATATGGAGGCTTTCAAAATTAAAATGATGGGAATCATAGGCCACCGTCCATCAATCACTTCACACAATATTGTCAGAAGTGGACTTTAAGTAGCTACTAGTTTTCCACCAGCAATTAAGTGTCCATAGTTGATCATGGAGTGTGCTAACTATTACAATTCAGAGTAGAGGACTATCACTTCACTAGATGGTAATTTGTTCACCAACCTTATGCTAGGAGCCATTGGCGAAGTATTTGGAATTCCCTCACATGAGAAGATGATTTAAAAAATAAGAGAATGAGTTGAGCATACATATGCTTTGAAATTTGAAAGATGTGTTGATATGATAAACTCCTGTTGGATGAACAAGCCCAAGCCCACTCACACGAAGTTGCCAAAGTAGATAATCTTAGACGATCTAAAGTAGGAATATTGTGATTTGATTATGATGCTCAACAGAGTTGGGGGATGTCCTCAAGCATTCATCTTTGAACCTTAGATGTTTTACTACATCAACCTTGTGTTGGGAGGCAAGGAGCATATTAACTGGGCAGTGATGGTTAGTGATTATTTGCATGAGAAACTTCGGAGTTGGAGGAGAATGAAATTTTTTTACATGAGTTCATATCTCATCTACATGTTGGATTGTATGAAAAAATACAGAGGGATATCATACAAGGAGCCTATTAGGTGTGGCTCTCAGTAGTTCAAGATTCATGAGGCTTGTCCATAGCTGCACTTGACAAGCACATCTCACTATAAGAGAGTCAATGACGCCTTCACCATGCACATAAGGAGGTCACTTCAAAAAAGAACTCATCATAGGATATCAAAGGAGGCTCACGAGTTGATAGAGAGGTATGGATGTTGGTTTATCTAATCTCCAAAATTCACTTACATTAGGCTACAAGGGTTATCTCATATCCATATAGGTTGCCCAGATACCGTACGAACATGATCCCGATGTTAGAAATATCTAGGCAACTCATTGCCTATGATAACATTCAGAAGAAAAAGAAGAAGGGAGGACTTGACTTCCTGATCATCATGGGAAATTCAGATGAAGTGTGTCCTTCATTGCAAGCAGCCAAGGAAGCTAGAAATGAGCTTCAATTTTTCAACCTTTCTTACCACACTAGCAGGCAATATTATGATCCTCACAGGAATATCAGATGGATATTGCCAGAAGAATTCAGACATAAGGAAAATATTGAAAATTTTTGGGCTAGCGTGTTGGATGAAGCTGAAGTAAGAAGAAGGATGTTTTCAAGATTGCCTTTGAGCATGATTAGGGAGTGCGAGATTGTTCTAGTGCTAGACCAGGTAGACAAGGATATGAATGTTCTTCATCCAAATTATGAGATAGTGAGGGATACACCACTCCCACTTCCAGATTGGTCAAAGCTGGATATTGCAGATTTGGATACACTTTGCATCCCAGTCCTGACATTCACCAGAGGATGGGTTGAGAGGCATGTGAATAGGCTTAAGAGCAGGTCCATTCCTCTTACTTATAACTTGATCAGAGATCATAGGGTGCCAACTATTACAAAGAAGAAGAAGGTTGCTCAAGCTCCAGAGTCATGAAGGAAAGAGTCAGTCTAGCCAGAGCCTTCAAGAGTTGAGGTGGCATTACCTATGCCATTGGAGACATTCTCCAAGTATACAAGAGGTTTCACTATTTGCTGATAAGAGGAATATGTTGAATAAGGAACAAGAATTACAGGAGGCAAATCAGGCACCTCATCGAGAGTCTATTGGCAAGAGTGTCAAAGCACCTATCATAGATAACCAGGATGAAGAAGATGAAGGAATGGCCACAGATACATGCTTCAAGCATGATCTTGAGGCAACATTAGAGGATGGCATTGTTACAGGACAAGAAGCCCAAGGTTTAGGAGATACTCAGCTTGTAGAAGTTGGTGAGCCTCACTAGGATGAAGTTAGGGAGGAGGTTCATGAAGAAGAAGAAAGGAATGAGTAGCCATTTATTATTTTAGATTTATAGCAGATAGTACCTTATTGGCTCAGAGACAGGATGAGGAGGAACCTCGTTGAAGGCATTGATCCAACAGTTGAGATGGAGGAATTCCTGGGAAGGATCAGTCTACTTCCAACAAAGAAGAGAGTTAGGAAGTTTTCAAAGATTTCAACAGATGAAGATGGCTCTCACACCCTTCATGTGGCTGTGCCAAGAGTTGAGTGTGATCAAGATGAGGTTGTTCTAGAAAATTATGTGATCACCACCATGGAGTTAGGTAACCCCACTAGAGCACATATAATTGAGGAGTGTGATAACTCCTACTAGACACTCAAGGATAGGTTGCTCCAGACTAAAGGAAAATATAAGAAATTGAAGAGGGAGCACAAGACATTGATTGGTTATGTACAACATTTGTCTCTTCCTTGTGGGTAAGAGAATCTGACAATTGAGCTCCCGACTGAGTTTCCTAGAGAATCAGTTAGTGGCTTGGAGGACTTGAGGAAGATGGTACATGAGGTAGAGAAATGGGTTAGTAATGTTTGTGCTGAGACAAATAAGTTTATGGAGGATCTTGCTCATTCCTTTCAGCAGGCCTCTGGCATTATGGCCTGAATGGATGTAGTGGATCAGGCTTGGGGTGAGGCTCACATCTATCAGAATAAGATTGTTCAGCGTTTGGAATATTTGATGCATACACCCTTGCAGAATTTGGTTGAGGGAGGTTGTTTCAAGAAGGTGCTAGGTATGACTTTACTGGCTGGTATTCTTTAGTGGTCACGGGCCGAGGTTTCTATGATGCAACACAAGAAGATTCAGAAAGAGTCAGAAATGCCATGGGGAATATTATAGATGGAGTCCTGAACACACTTGAGGCTATATTTTCTAGGAGATTGACTTTGAAGGAGGTAATTGTGGATAGTTTGAGGAGTAGATTGATTCCTTTCTTTTTGGAGGTGAAGGATTTTGTGCAGGATGATTTTGAAAACACCTCGACCTTCTCCAACCTTATTCAAATTACCTAGGATTCCTTGACTACTTGGAGAAAGTCTTGCACTCAGCATGGGAAGATGGTAATAGTACATGAGTTTCAGCTTGATCATATCCTGCCCATTTCAGTTCAGGAGGTTGAGGTTGTGTTGGCCAGGTTCATTGAATTTGCAGTCAAACAGAAAGAAAATGGAAACGCCCTTCTAGATGATGATCTTCTGAAGGATGATGGTGGGCATTAATTTCCTATGCTATTTTGAGAGTGAGTAGAGAATATATTGCTTATTTATTACCCCACTCTTCTTTGTGGAAATTTTTAGGGTGAATCTTGTTTAGGCCTGAGGTGGCACAATCTGGGCCGTCCAACCGCTTATAATCTGAGTCGTCCATTGGACTGGGCCATCTATAAAAGGGGTATTCCCCCTCATTTGTACCTCATTAGATTAGATTAGAGATTAGACTAGAGAGTAGACATTCTAATAGAGTATAGAGAGACAATTTGGAGTTAGCATTAGTTTGTTAGCATAGTTGAAGAAAAAGGAAAGTTTTTCCATTGAAAAATTTGTAAGAAATTGTTGTGAACACTCTCTCAATAAAAAGAGTTTTCATTGATGATGATCTCATATTTTTTTGTGAGAAGCTAGCAAGGTTTCTTCGTCCTTCTAATTCAAGTGGAATTCTAAAGTAGAGCAAATTTTATTTCATGCAAGTAGATAGTAATTGTGGAATGTGGTTTTGAATTTGAACAAGATTTGTTTAGTCCATACCACTAGCAAGCTTACTGATGGTAGGTTTGTCTTGCATGGTCAACTGGAAATTTGTGAACTTTACTTCAATTACGATTCATATGGTGGCATGCATCATCATGATGGTGTCTTTATGTTGAGTTGTGATTTGAAAACTTTCAGCTACTCCTTGAAGATTGCACTAGTCCTGCGAAAGTTGTCTGAAGCGAGGCAATGTAGAGGTTAGTTGAAGCCTGCTAAAGTTGATCCCATGTCTCGTTCTTATATTATTCCTTAACTTTCTAATCCCTGCAGCCATTTTATTTAGTACATTTTTGGTTAGTTTTAAAAAAAAAAAGCTTCATAGACATACCTTTCAAGTTGAGTAAAGTCCCCTTTCGCTTAGTTCATTGTTTGCTATCGAACAATTACGTAAGTCCCCCTTAAGATTACCAACAAATTACATTAAGCCAACTAAGACTATCCACTACATAAAGGAACCTTGGAGTTGAACGCATGAACTTTCTTGCAATCTTAGCATGCAGAATACTTTGATCAAGAGAGGATAAATTATCTATTGGAAAATTTATTCTGTGTTGGTGCGGTCACGAAAAACACATCAACAAATTGCATAGGATCAGACGAGAAGTTTCTAAGTATCACGGTATTCGAGTAACAACATGCTGAAGTTTGCAGCCATTTTACACTTTGGACCCTTTAGGGATCGATCCGGTTGAACGTAGCTTGGAATGATTCTGCGTGTTTGGGTACAAAAGAGGTCCATTCCTAGCGTAAACATACCTATTTGGACATGTTGGAACAATTCGTTTGGTCACAAGAGTTGTAGAACAAAATTTGCACCACTTTGCAACTTTCCACTACTTGCATTTGACACTTTTTCCATCAACTGAAAACTAGACACCACAGGAAAACCACTCCGAGATAACAAAAACTGAGAGAGGTTATTGTAGAGGGGCCCAAAATGATCCCATAGGATTAGATGATAAGTTTCTGAGCATCATGGTATCTGAGTAACAACATGCTAAATTTTGTAGCTATTTTGCACTTTGGACGCTTAAGGGATTTATCTAGTTGAACGTAGCTCAGAGCGATTCCACATGTTTGGGTGCAAAAGAGGACCATGCCTAGCATAAACATACCTATTCAAACATGTTGGAATAGTTCATTTGGTCACATGAGTTGCAGAACAAAAGTTGTACCACTTTGCAACTTTCCACTACTTCCATTTGACACTTTTTCTATCAATTGAAAACTGGACACCACAGGAAAACCACTTTGAGATAACAAAAAATGAGAGAGTTGATTGTAGAGTGACCCAACATGATCCCATAGGATTAGATGAAATTTTTTTAAGCATCACGGTATCCGAGTAACAACATGCTGAAGTTTGCAGCTATTTTGCACCCTGGACCCTTAAGGGATCAATCTAGTTGAATGTAACTCGAAGCGATTCTGCGTGTTTGGGTGCAAAAGAGGACCATTCCTAGCGTAAACATACCTATTTGGATGTGTTGGAACAATTTTTTTGGTCACACGAGTTGCATAATAAAATTTGCACCACTTTGCAACTTTCCACTGCTTCCATTTGACACTTTTTCCATCAACTAAAAACTGGACACCTCAAGAAAACCACTTCGAGATAACAAAAATAAAGAGAGGTTATTATAGAGGGTCCCAACGCAATCCAATAGGATCAAACAATAAGTTTCTAAGCATCACGGTATCTGAGTAGTAGCATGTTGAATTTTGCAGCCATTTTATACTTTGGACCCTTAAGGGATCAATCCAGTTGAACGTAGCTTAGAGCAATTCCACAGATTTTGGTGTGAAAGAGGACCATGCCTAGTGTAAACATACCTGTTTGGATGTGTTGGAATAGTCTGTTTGGTCACATAGGTTGCATAACAAAATTTGCACCACTTTGCAACTTTCCACTACTTGCATTTGACACTTTTTCCATCAACTGAAAACTGGAAACCACGAGAAAACCACTCCGAGATAACAAAAACTGAGAGAGGTTATTGTAGATGGCACCAACACAATCCCATAAGTTTAGATGAAGATTTTGTAAGTGTCATGGTATACGAGTAATACCCCGTCAAATATTTCTACCCTTTTGCACTTTGGAATTTGATGTTTCATTTAACTATACAGTTCCGTATAGGGTGATTGTGCTCTTTTTTCAATGGAATTCAGTGGGAAGTAGACTTAAGTCTATTTTATTTTTGGTTTGGTTGGATTTCAAGTGATTTTGTGCATTTTAGAAGCCAATTACTGAGGGTATGTTTGTATACCTTGTTTTAAGGGTTTTGAGTGCATTAAAATATCATATTAAGCCTTTCACCCATTGTATGCTTCTATAACTCAATGGAAAGTCTTAGTTATGCTTATAAAACTTGTGTAAAAATTTTTGTGCACAAGGGAGGCAAATATAGGGTTTTTAGGTGAAGCCTTAGATGTCAAATGGTGCATTTTTGAGTGGAAATGGTGGTTTACTGCTAGGGTTTGAAGAAATATTTGGGGGAAATGATATCTCTTGAAATTTTAAGCTTGTGCAAACCTTTTTGAAGGTGTTTTAGGCTTTGGTTGGCTGTGGGAAGGTTTCGAGTATGGGTTTTCAATAAAACCTTGCCTAACTTATAGTCTCCAAATCTCATTAAATGGGATTATCTTTTAGAGAAGGTCATCCAATGGCCAACCAAACATCAATCAAGATTTTAAACAGAACCTAAGACAAATTCCCAAGAGATCATACCATGTTTCTTTGTACCATCATTAAGAGCCAATAGACCACCTTGCATAAAGGCTACTAAATTAGACCTATTTACAAAGAGACGACATTTTAAACACTAGATCTTCACTCAAAATCCTCAAAATACAGTATGTTATGTGTCAAAACCTCCAATTCCTTGATTGTTTTCTAGGTCCAAGACCTCTATACCCCTAATACACCAAACCCTCTATTTCAAGCAAAATACTTGGGGTTTTAATGAAACTTCTATCTCCTGCACCTGCCATACCCAAACAAAGAACCAAACACACTTACTAGACCCTACACATGGTGAATAATACATTACATGGATAGTTCTTACCACATTTTTTCAAAACACCACTTGAAACCCTCATTTTCATCATGAAAATACCCTGCTATAGCCCTATAACATCATCCCAAACACCCAAGCTTGTCTCCACAACATTCTAAATAGGTTAGGCATGCATTTTAAAAGTTAGAGGACCCATTCCACAAGTTATAGGAGGCACAAAAAGTCCAATGGGTCAAATTACATCATGAAACCCTTCAATCCAAGAACACTATGAAAGTAGGTAGCGACAGTAAAAACAAGATAACCTTCTTTCCCCTCCTAAAGTTTGGACTACATCCATTACCTCCACATAAAACTCGACATCCTTGGTCTTCTTGGTTCCCATGCCTTGATATGGTTATGCGAATGAAAATGAAGCAAAGTAATCATCTCCTTCTCTACTGGTTGGAAGAATGCATGCTTAATGTTTTGATACATGATATCAACTCTCTCTTCTGCTCTCATGGTTGAATATAAAAATCTTGTATGGTGGGCCTCCAAAGTTCTAGTCATCTTTCTTCCTCTTCCACAAAATGTTGGCATGATCCACATGTCTGCCAGCCTAATTGGCTTTGATTTTGAAAACTGAAGTTTCTCTTGAGTCACCAATGTATCTCTCTCTACCTTTTCAGACTCTTTCATTGCTACAAATCTTCTTTGGGATTTAATCATCTGTACCACATGGTTTATGTGCTTTGAATCCTTGCATCTAAAGGAAATTTCCTTTACATAAATATTGCTAGGGAATTTCAATGTTGCCATTGTAGTCGGTATTAAAGCTGGCACCTGCAACATGAAGAGTGATTCTAATTCCTCTTCTATATTAGAGGGTTCATATCCTTGATCTGACTCTTTCAAATTATCAGAATCAAAATCACTAGCTTCCATACTCAAAAATTCCTAACCAACATATTCAATAAATTTATTTGGATCATCAGTACTAGTCTTCAAAATTGGCTACTAGTACAAGTTCATTATGCTTTCATAATACTTTATAACCATGGAGTTCAGCCATTCCTTGATGCCATCAAGTGAAGATTAAGGAATGGTGTCAATGTGGAGTACATCCTGATTGAAGTCTTTGAAAGCAATAGCCATATCAAATTCCTTTTTCCCAAGTTCTACTCTTTCAAGGTTAACAATCTCAATCTCACTAATAGCGATTACTAAGAAAGGTAATTCCACCAACTCTACCAAATAGTTTACCATAAGAACAATAAAATCAGAGGCTTTGAAAGGAACTCCATGAAAACCAAGCTCTCTAAATGGTACATATCAAACTCTAGTTCAAAATCTTTTAGATGAGGCCTCTCCCATAGCTCTCTTACTCACTTGACAAATCCTTGAAACTCTGTATTGATTTTATTTTTCCTGTCCCTCTCTTGTTTTTCTTCCTCAATTTCATCAAGATCATACATTGACCTTCTTACCCCTCCTAAAGTTTGGACCACATCCATTACCTCCACATAAAATTGGACATCCTTGGTCTTCTTGGTTCCCATGCCTTGATATGCTTATGCAAATGAAAATGAAGCAAAGTAATCATCTCCTTCTCCATTGGTTGGAAGAATCCATGCTTAATGTTTTGATACATGATATAAAATCCCTCTTCTACTCTCATGGTTCAATACCAAAATCTAGTATGTTGGGCCTCCAGAGTTCCAGTCATCTTTATTCCTCTTTCACCAAATGCTGGCCAGATCCACACATCTGCTAGCCTAATTGACTTTGTTTTTGAAAGTTGAATGGTGCAGGAGCACCCACACCTCACCCTCAATTTGTGATTTTTTCATGGTAAATTGGGAGGACAGTTGGTAAATGTTCGTATGTTGAGGTATTTTTGTCTTGAATAAGGTCTAATAGACCGATCTTTTATGTACTTTGGGAATTAGTAGGTTAGGGTGGACAAATGTGCAAAAGCACTCTTGAATTAAATAATTGTTGATATTTCCATAAAGGAAAATTATGTAAAAAGTAGGTGGGAGTGTAGAGAAAGAGTCTAAAAGTCATGTTATAAGGGTGTCTAAGTGGTCCTAGGACTTTAGAATAATAAATTTGCATGATAAAGCTTATTAAGCAAAACCATTGTTAAATACTAGTTTTTGTAGGCTTAATAAGGGTTTGGTGGTTCAAAGGTAGTTATGGGAATTGAAGGGAGATGATTATCATTTGAAATGTATTAAAAAAATCATTCAAGCCTGAATGGGGGTTCAATCAATAGTTTTTTTGAAGATTGGTACTCAAAACAATGCCTAAAACTGTGGAATTTCAACATTTATCCAAGTTTTTTAGTTTCTTTTCTCTGTGTACGGCCCAGTATAGGCCTCCTATGAATAGAAATTCATGAAACACTGTGGTGGAAAGTCTTAACCTAGATTTCAATCTGTTTTGATACACCTTTAATTTTTTTAGTGAAAGGAAAATCCATTTTTCTTTATTCAGCCTGTATAGACCAACAAGGTCTAAGTTTACCTTAATTTTTGTGATGGAGCCCTTCCTCCTACTATGGTGAATTGTGACTCAGAGGAAAGGCTTACAATGTGGTTTTTTCAGGCTTCCTTAACTCTTTTAATAATGGTAAGGCGTTTATAGGGTTGGTGATGTTATTTTAGGCTGAGAATGTGAGATTTTGGCTTGAAATGGAGGAACCAAAGTGATGTTTTTGAGATCTACTGAGTCTAAAGGCCAGGTGAAGGTTTATTATGTTTGTGCAGACCCTAAAAAACTTATTTGATGCTTTGGTGAGGTTTGGAAGGCCTTGAAGTTGTGAGATGCTGAAAAGCCTAGGTATTTGTTAGGAAATTGAGGGTTTTAAGAAATTATGGCTTAGAGGTTGAGTTCTTGTATAAAACCTATGGAATTGGGAGTTTTGTGACTTTTTTGATGACTTTCCAAGAGATTTTGGGGTTAGAAGAAGTTTAAAGAGCATTTTTTTTGTAAAATAGGGCTAATTTTATAGCCTTTTTGTAGGGAAGTTTGAAGGATCTCCAAGAAATTGCAAAGAAACCCTATATTTCTGGCTTGGGAATGGTGTTGGGGGTCTGAGTAGATGCTATATTGATGATGATATTGTCCTTGAGAGGCCTTCTCTAAAATTTAAGCCAAATTGTTGAGTTTGGAAGCCTTTTTGTTGGTAGTTGTTCCAAGATGGCTAAATGAAATAACAAAGGTTGTTGATTTACTGAAATCTAATTTGTTTGAGTCTTCTCCACCTTGAATCTACATCATTGAAGTTTCTTCGGAGTCACCAGTGCATCTCTCTCTACTTTTTCAGACTCTTTCATTGCTACAGATCGTCTCTAGGATTTAATCATTTGTACCACATGGTTGATGTGATTTGAATCCTTGCATCTAAAGGAAATTTCATCAACATAACTACTGCTACTCTCTGAAGGTTAACAATCTCAATCTCACTAATAGTACATTTACAACCATATTCAAATATTTGCCTTCAAAAGGCTACAAATTCAAATATTGACTTAAATAGCCTTCAAGAGGCTTTAAATAGCCTTTACAATGGGACTAAGAGAAAATAAACCATTATGAGATCACAAAGTTGGTTTTATTATAATTTTTTTGATAAAGCATATTTTGGAGAAAAATCCAAGTTGTTCACTCATGAAAATAGGGAATTAAACATAGTGAGACAATCCCTAAGAAAAAAACATAATGTTTCATTATTTGAAATAATCAAAGAGGGCAGATTTAATCTTCCCATAATGCCTAAACATCAAGAGAGATCCTCCATATTGGTAGAAGAATCACAAGAAATAAGAATTGGTACAACATAGGACCCTAAAACATTTTTTTTTTGCAGCATCCCCAACACAACAAGAAAAACAATAATTCATGGTATTATTTCAAAATAGATGTTTGAACTTGATTGGTACTATGTTGACATACCATAGATAAACCATTTATTAGTATTTCATCATTTAACAATTTAAATTCAAATGAAAAACTAGTATAAAAATACTTTGCAACATGCATCCCCAAATAGCCCTATTAGTGAAAGATAAACTCCAAAAGTTGCTAGATGTGGGATTTATCAAACCCATTGATTATCTAGAATGGGTGGCTAATATTTTACCAATTACTAAACCCATTGGGGGAATTCACATTTGTACTGATTTTATATATTTCAAAAAGGCTTGTCTTAAAGATGTTTTTCCTTTACACAACATAGACATGATTGTGGATTTAATAACTAAAAACAAAATTCTCTCCTTAATGGATGGTTTTTAGGATACAATCAAATTTGTATCAACCTTGAAGATCAACATAAAATATCTTTCACATGTCCTTGGGGAACCTATTATTGGAATGCAATTTCTTTTGGCCTAAAGATTGATCATGACACATATCAAAGAGAAATGAAAACAATATTTCATGGCCTTTTCTATATCATCATGAATATTATGTGGATGAACTACTAGGTAAATTTGTCACAGGAGAATGTCAAGGAGCAGTTATTGAATAAATATTTGATATATTAGAAGAGTATCAAGTGAGTTCAAATCTAAAATGTGTATCTTTGGTGTAACTTCTAGGAAATTAATTGGATATATTATTTCCCATAAAGGTGTTGAATTAGATCTAGGTAAGGTGAAAGCAATAGTTCAAATGCCTCGACCAACTTACTTGAAACAATTTCATAGTCTCCAAGGTAAAATTCAAGACATTAGGAATTTTATAGCCCAATTAAAAAAAATGTGTCATCCTTTTACACATCTCCTACACAGAAATGTCACATTTAAATGGGATAAGAAATTTCAACAATTTTTCAATAGTTGAAATATTATCAAGCTTGACCTCTAATATTGATGCCACCCATTCTAGGGAAACCTTTTTCTATTATACATCTTTGCTACCATAGCTACATTAGGTTCCCTTTTTGCATAATATAATGACATAGGAAAATAAAGGGCTATCTACTATATCAGTCATACATTGGTAGGATATGAGATTAATTATACTCCAATAGAATGAGCTTGTTTAGCCAACATTTTTGCATCAATGGAATTGTATGTTTAATCATCAAAAAAGACTATCTCAAAGGTTTATCCCTTAGAATACCTCTTGTTTAAGGCTACACTCACTAGTCATATGGAAAAATGGGTCAAATCCTAAGAAAATTTGACATCGAATATGTGGATTGTAAGGATATCAAAGGAAAATACATTACTGACCAATTAGAAAATACACCAATGAATGTAAATCACGCTCAAATTTTTAAATTTCTAAATAATTTGACACACTTGTGGAATTTAATGAAGTGAATGGGAAAATTGTTTCATTTAAAATATATACTTTGATGGATCATACGCTCAACATGGTTTAGGAGCATTAATTAATTAAAGTTTTTTGAAATGGGAGTGGTGAGTGATGGGCAGGAATTTCCTCAACTTGGTTTGCAAGGGATTCCAAGATTTGGGTTTGATATTGTCTACTTTATTTTTGTGTTATTCGATGGTATCGAGTGTCAAAATACTTTGTGTGGGTTCTTCTCTCCCTCTATATCTTTTTTGGAGCATTAAGCTAGCAATGCATTTCCCTTGGTGCTTTGGAAGGAGCTTTTTAAAATAGAATTGGAAAATAACCCAAATGGCATCTAGATTGTGCATTCTAAAGTGGTGGATACTATTAAGATCAAGGATTTTTCCTTGGAGAGATTGCTAGCCAAAATGGAGAATTCCCTAATCAGTAGATTCATTAGAAGGTTCCCTAATATCAAATTAGTGAGGAATTTGATCACCTATAAATGTTCCATTATAGGTTTTTGGAACTCCCTAGAGGTTTGTTATGCTTTTCATTTTCCATCCTAGAGGAATACCTTGATACTCTCACTAATGGGCCTTGGTTTTTGGTAAGAAAAGTCTTGTTTTTTGCAAATTGTATCCTTGTCTTAACCCTTTAGAGGGTTTGTTTGTTGTTTTTCCCACTTAGGTTAGACTCTTGGTCCTCCCTTTGGAATTCTAGTATGAGGAGATCATTATTAGGATTTCCAACTCATTTGGCTAATTCCTCTTTTGTGACATTATTACTAAAGTGAGAAAAAGGTTTGTGTATGCTATATTTTTTGTTAGTATTGAGCTTCATAAAGTTCAACCTATGTCTATTCTGTTGGAGTTAATATTGGGATAATGGATATAGGAAATAAAGTATGAGAACTCAACTTTGTGCTACCAAAACTACTCTGAGACTCATCATCTCCTTAATTATTTTCCTAAAGGAAGATCAAAGATTAAGTCTAGTTTTTAACTAGCTTTGAAGGGAAAGGTCCTAGTGCTTGCACAACTTGGTCTCTCAAGATTTAGTTTCCCCAATCATTTAGAGCTCTCTTCAATCTTGGATAAAATTCTTGAGGCTCCCTCTATTGGTTTGTCTAAGGTTGTTGCTTCCTCCCTGAAGAAGTCCTAGCTTCTTGCACCCTCTATTTTAGTTCCTACAAATGGATCCCCCTACAAGGATAGGATTAAGTCCTTTTCTGCTCCTAGAATTGATTTAGGGTTGTTTTTCAAAGAGACTAAGATTAGTACAACTATCTCAGTCCTTCCTTCCCCATCCAAGCACTCAATGGAGGGGGTTGTTGAAGTTAAGGTCAGTTTAGGCACTTGACTACAACCTCCTTTAATGATCTTTTCATGAAGTTCTCTCACCAATGGTTAGCTTCAAAACTAATAAGGTTTTTTCTTCATAGGTAGCCTCTATTTTTAACTCCTTTTTGATAGGGGCTTGGTCACAAGATCTAAGTATTACCACTACCTCTTCAACCTTGAACTCTCCTTACCAAAAAATAAAGGGTTTGGAAAAATGGATGATGTAGGAAATGATTCAAGAATAAGGAGGAAGCATTAAAGAGAAAAAAGGAAAATAATTATCACTAGAGAATTGGAAAATGAGTGACAAATAACTCTATATCCTAGATCCTAGAACATAAGGGGAATCAATATTCCCCATAAGAATAATATCATCAAGAATTTTAACAGAGTATAAACCGAATATTCTTTTCCTTCAAAAAACTAAAAATAATTTTGAAAATTATAGAAAATTTTGCAAGTATATTTGGTTGTATGCTCATTTTCTAGCATTGGATGCCAAAGGAGCCTCAAGTGTGTTGGCTACCATGTGGATACCTCATTCTCTTCAAGGGACTTTTAATTATAAGGATACCAAATTTCTCAATATTCTTTTTAACAATATTGAGCTATTCATTTTGAGTAGGTTCTTTCTAATATTTGTACTCCTAATAATATTTTCCAACATTGACATACCTAGAATAATCTTCTTGATTGTAGAATTTTTTTTTTGGCTTTAACTAGATGTTGACAGGTGTACACACCTAGAATCAAGCCTTACCCAACCACAATTGAACATACACCAGAATATTGAGAGGGGGTGAATCAGTAATACTATGAAATCTCAAACCCTTTGGAGCAAATTGAAACTTAAACTTCACAACATAAATAGAAACATGAAAGATGAACATAATGTACAACATCACACAACACTAGATGTATGTGAAAAACCCCAAAGGGAAAAAACTATAGTGAGAAAAGCTACTAGGAGCTACTGTCCTAATCCAACCACACAAATGAATAAAAATTTACAACTTTGATTTAGGGCTACAACCCAAGGAAGCTAGTACTCCCTAGAAAGAGTTTTTAGGGCCACTCTTGGGAAGTTACAACTCCCTGTAGAATGTTTTTTAGGCATACAACCTAAGGAAAAACTATTGAAAACACTCAAATATAGAGAGGGGGGTGAATCAATATCTTAAAAACCTTAAACCCTTTAGCACAATGAAAATTTAAACTTTTAATAAGATAAAAAACCCTTAAATAGATCAACAACTCTTAATAAAAAAAAAAATGAAAGATAAAGAAATGAACACATATGCACAAGATAACACTAGATATATGTGGGATTCACCCAAGAAGGGAAAAACCATGGCGAGAAATCTCACAATATATGAAGCACACTACTTACATAATTACAATTTGTTTTAATTATCATTTCCTAGGGAAGCATACTACTCCTTGAAAGACTTGTAGACTAAGGAACACAACCTTAGGGAAATATACAAGGATCTACTAAAGAGACTCACTATTTGATAACAGGATACATGAAGATTTAGATTTACAACATACGCCAACAATACACTCTATTGAATAAGGAATTAAAGCACACCTGACTTTCTTTTCCAAAAATCACTAGATCATTCCATGCTCACACTACCAAACTCTCACTCAACTTTCAACTTATTTTTCCTTCTATTTATATCCTCTACAAGTAAAGAAAATATCAAACTAGGTCATCCAAAACATGAGATAAGAAATAACCTTAAAACAAGTTGGCCACAAAACATAATTTCTGTGAAGGAGGTCCTATCCAAAAGGTAAAAGATGACCAAAAATAGCTTATTACATATGATCCCACACAACACATATGCTAGTGCACAACATCCCAAGCTGGCAACATAGAAACATGTAGAAGAAATGTGTAGCACATTACCAGTTGGCCCAAAAACATACTTTCAACTAAATTTACACAATTTAGTTATCAACAAGATAGGGGAAGACCAAAAATCAACTTAACACAACTCCAAATGCTGGTGTAGATTCCCACACACATAACACAAGCAAGAAAACAATCCCTGTTGGCCAAACATCCACAAATTACCCAAAAACCAACTTAAGATAATAAGCGACACTAAATTGATGTCAATAATTCATGTGTGGACCATAAAAATACATTCCATGAACATCCAAAAACACTCCCATATACTTTTTTCAAACTTTCATGCCAAAAAAATCCACCACAAACTAAAAAGAAACAAAACATATCACCCTAGAATCCTAGAAGACACAACCATGAGATAGAACATTAATAGACTAACTTGCAGAAAACACCATGACATGAAAGATGAACTAAGACACTACACAAACACTAATAAAATTTCCACCAAGCCATAGGAGTAGAAACATAAATACAAATAAATGAAGAGAATTTTTTGGACTAGTACTAACGAGCACCAAAATTGCCAACCCACTGTAATCACCAGAAACCTCCTTGGAAACACTGGTGACCTAAAGAGATAAGAGTGCAACATTCATAGAACACAATAAATAAATACCAAAACAAAAGACCATATCTTCAAAGGAACAGGAATGAAGAGAATTCTCCCAAGAAGTCTTCAAAGCAACTTCTTCTAATAGAACCTTTCACCAACATCTAGAGACCAGAACTTCCTTGTAGTAGCACATAATTCCTTGGGAACAATAGGAGAGATCATACAACATACTATAGACCATCAATAACAACTCTCTAAATTTAGCATTACTTCTAATCCTCATCTTAATATATCATCATGATACCATATCTATTGGCAGTAACCATACTCAACTTTACTTTACATCAAACAAGGCATGACATCCAAACATGAACATAAACATCATCATTGTTAGCACATCATCATACATAAAGGAATTCCCAAACTGAGTGTATATAATCACACATCAATGAAAACCTAAACTAAGTGTTGAAATAAATGACAACAAATTCCAAACATAGGTAACATATGTACAACAATCTCCCCCTTTAGCATTAATGGAAAATTACATTTGTACATTCTCCCCCTTTAACATCAAGGACAAAGGGATTGGGTATTTATTTGAATCATTAGGACATTCCCAATAATTTCACCTCTCCTTCAGACAATTATACATTCTCCCCCTATCATCAACAACCAACCAACTACCTACTCCCCTTGGGAGGTAGCTCACATCAATCCAGAAGAAAAGGATATGACATGAATTTCTCCCCCTAGATAGATGCACTATTTATTCATCTAGATAGAAGGAGGGGCAGTAACCCCTAACTTCTGCCAAAGATACTCAAAATTACCCTTTGAAAGTTCCTTAGTGAAGATGTATACAATTTGATCCTTAGTAGGAACATACTCCAATCTAACTTCTCACTCTGTAACCTTTTCCCTTAGAAAGTGATACCAATTAGAAATATGTTTGGTCCATGAATGCATCACCAAATTCTTGGAAATGTTTATTGCACTAGTATTTATCACATAATATGGGAATTTTTTCATCATATACCACCTTTATTTCCTTCAAATTCTACTTCATCCAAAGCACCTGGGTGCAACAAGATGTTGTAGTAATATACTCAAATTCTATTATGGATAAGGACACTAAGTATTGCTTCTTGTTGAACCAAGAGACAAATATTTCTCCTAAGAAAAAAGAACTTCCACTAGTGTTCTCTATTCATCCACACATCCTACCCAATCAACATCAGTATAAGAACTCAAATAAAATTTATCATCATTCTTATACCACAAACCATAATCCGAAGTTCCCTTCAAATATCTAAATATTATTTTTACTATCTTTTAATGAGTTTTCTTAGCATTAGCTTGATATCTAGCAACCAAACATACTACATGCATAATATTAGGTTTGAAAGTAGTTAAGTACAATAAACCTCCAATCATAGACCTATAAATATTCTAATCAACCTTTGGTGACTCATCAGTCTTTCTCAAGTGGCAATCAGTCACCATAGGAGTACTTACTAGTTTGAAATCCCCCATGCCAAACTTCCTTAGCATCTCTCTAACATACTTAGCCTAAGAAATAAAGATACCATCATCTAGTTGAACAATTTAAAGCCCAAGGAAGAAAGATAACTCACCAATCATAGACATCTAAAACTCTTTTTTCATCTCTTCTACAAACTTCTTACACATATTATCATCTCCACCAAAGATGATGTCATCAACATATACATGAACTATCAAAATCGTGTCTTCCTCAATCCGAATTTAAAGATTACTATCTGTAATAACTTCTTGAAGCCTTGTTGAAGTAGGTACTTATCCAACCAAGCATACCAAACTCTAGGAGATTGCTTGAGTCCATACAAATATTTCTTGAGTTTGCACACCATGTTTGTATCTTCTAATAGTTGGACACCATATGATTGATCAATGTAGACCTCTTTCACTAAACCACCATTCAAGAAGGCTGACTTGGCATTCATTTGATAGAATTTGAAATTCTTGTGAGTAGCAAAGGAAAGAAACATCCTAATTGCCTCCATTCTAGATACTAGAGAAAAAGTATCCTCAAAATCGATACACTTAACTTGAGAATAACCCTTACATACCAATTTGGCTTTGTTCCTCAAAACTTCACCATCTTCATTCAGCTTGTTTCAAAATACCCACTTTCTTCCTATAATATTCCTTTCATCTAGTTTGGGAACAATTCTGCATGTCAGATTCTTTTTTATTTGATTCAATTATTCTTTTATTTCCTTCATCCAACCTTCATCTTTGCCAGCATCAACAAAGTTTTTGGGATCTACCATTGATACTAAACACAATTTTAATTTCTCACTTTATTTTACAAGCCTTCTCCTAGTTAGCAAACCTTCATTCTTATATCCAATGATCTAATTTTTCAAATGGTTCTTCTAAAAATACTTTGTCAGATTCATAGGAACCTTTTCTGATTCTTGTTCCTTCTCTTCTTTCCCTTCTTCTTCTCCTCTCCAAGGATGTATATCAAATCTACAAACCTTTGGTTCTTATGCTATATGACACAAATTTTTATCTACTTTAACATTTTTAATTTCAATAACCTTCCCCAATATCTTATTGTAGCATCTATAGGCCTTTCTTTTGGTTGAGTAACCAAGAAAGATCCATTCACCACACCTTCAATCAAACTTTCCAAGGTCTTCTTCATCTCTCTTGATGTAGCATTTTCTACCTGTTGATGGAGATTTTGGCACCACAACAATGCAAGTAGAATATTGCTATTTTGCTTCTCCTGAAAGAGAAAGGCAACACATGGATGCCTTAGCTCCCAAGGTCTTTGTAGTTGGGTCTCAACTATGCTGATGTTACTCAATGGTCAATGCAACAGTAATATTCAAGGGGCCTGCTGGTGTTGAGCTTCTAGATTGTTCTAAGATCAAACATGAAATGAAACCTACTTTAATTGGGGTTTTAAAGAAACAACAAAAGATAGATCAAGGTTTTTGAAATAGAAAAGAACAATAGTTCATCCAACCTTAACTAGACTTGTTAAACTCAAGGAATTATAAACTAAAACTGCAGAACAAGATAAGCTTGTGATTGACACACAACCACTTTCATTCACAGTGCTAATTTGCATAACAAAGTTTTTAGCTACCATTTAAATAAAACACAAATAACATTTCATTCCTTGAAGATTTCACAAATCAAATGATCAATTAAGACAAACATCATTCAGGAACACAACATGAAGTAGATTAAACTCTGATTTCTTCTACTGTCAATAAAATAGATAAGCAATATTTACAAAGTTGGCACAATCACCAGTGTACAGAGAATCTGTGGCTCCAGATTGTTTCCAACTACACTAAGAGAACTTAGAAAATACATTATAGTCTGCACTAAAACCTTACTGCTAACCAAGAAGACAAGAGAAGCTCTCATTACTGAGAATCGAGATGCAACTCTATCTCCTTCTATTAACTCACTAACTCCTAACAGTTCTAACTTTGAAAGTTCTTAATCTAAAAGTTATTTTGAATCTAGAAGTTATAATCCCTCCCTATCTAACCTTTACAAAGAGGCAAGAATGTCATTTATACAGAGTGCAACAAAAAGAAATGTGTTGTCCCTTGCACTAGGGTTTACAAAATATCCGCAGACTGTAGGAGATTCGGCTCTCAGATCTTTTGAAGAGAGTCAGAACTACATTCAATGTGAATCCTAGTTGTCCATGTTGATGAAGGATTCCTACTCGCAGGAGAAGTCTTTTTAGATATTTTGACAACTGCAACATTAACTCTAGCATCTTCGTGTCCACCTTTGAAATCCCTCGCAGAGTCGCCTTGAATGCTCCAAGATATCTGCACTAATATTGATCTACCTCTATCAGTGGTCACCACAGGTGTCCCTCTGAGTCATAGCTTCTTCTTCTCCTCGGCTTCCTTTTTGTTCTGGACTTATCAGAGTCAGGGAGACATTACCCTGAATTTCTCTTTTCTTACCAAGCCCATTCTTGTTATCGGTGAGACTCTTGAATGTTGGCCAGACCTCCTGGCGCATACCTTTCCTCTCCCCAAAGGGACATCCCTTCGGCGTGATCTCCTTCCTTCATTGAGACCACATGGTGAAACTTTTGTTTTCTTTTGGAGTCTCCCTGATATCCTCCTTCACTGGGAAATCCATTGTTGTCGGCAAGACCTTCAGCGAACTTCTTTTTCATTCTCGCCAAGCCCACTTTCTTCCTTTTGGCATGACTTTCTTCCTTTGCCAAGACCTCTGTGTCATTGAGAATCTCTTCGGTCGACGAGACTTTACACTGACCGAAGCTTCCTTTTTCTGAATTCTGCTGTCGCCAAGACC